>BMAO01035789.1:0-24032 GCA_019973975.1 Trichonephila clavata | reverse complement strand
CCACATCAAACCTTCCAACGTTGGTGAGAGGGGACCCAAAAAAATGGAAAGGACGTGCTGAGCACATCCTTTCCATTTTTTTGGTTTGACACTCGAGGTTCAAACAGTCTGCCTACACAGGGGGCAGGTGGGACTCTGGTCCGCTCCAAACATGCTTTATGAAACATGTGTCTACATTCGGTCGTGAGGGGAAAATGCATGGGCTCCAGGCAAATGGGACATTTTTCAGGCACGCCAAACACGGGATCTGGGAAGGGAGCACTGTACAAGAGTTGAAGAGCCGTGTGACCCAGCGTCACCCATTGTTCCAAATCCTGCGAGCCCCCATAAGACCAGGCCACGCTCGCCTTTCGGTACAGATCAGGTTTCATGCATTCTGTCCAAATGCCCCGAATATAGGCGCCGTGACCCTTTCAGCCATCTTGTGGAGCACAAGGTCCTTGGATTTGAAAGGTTCGGCGGCAAAGAGAAAGGCGAGAGAGCGCAATTTTCCAGATTCCCCCGAAGGACAGAGAACGTTGCACAAGGCATCGAGGTCGTGGAGATGGCGTTGAAAGTCCTGCACCGTCAACACCTCTGGAATGGGTAAAGCATTCAGACGATTCCGGAATTCTTTTAAAAAGGCAGCAAATTCCCCGAAATCGGGGGATGAATACTTGACCAGGCAGTGTGCAAATGCTAAATCGTCTCGCATCGTGAGGAATGAATGAGCTCTCTCGCCTCGAGTGCCTCGCTTTTATAGCAGGCAGAAGGCTTCTGATTGGTCGATGCAACTGATGTGAAATTTCAAGGCTGGTAGGATTTAAAAAGGATTCATGAGTAACACTTTTAATTCAACCTTGGCTTGAAAAGAGACTTGAGCTGCTAGCAAAATTATTTTTTCGTAAGTATTAGTTTCAACCTTGGCTGGAAAAGAGACTTGTGCTGCTAGCAAAAGTATTATTTTTGAGAGAGGGTAGCGTCATTTTTTGCAAGTGTCTCATTCCATAGGTTCCAACCTTGGCATATTTATTGACCCAAAAAAATGGGAGAATGATTACTGGTCCCGAGCTATGCTCCTTTCCAGCAATCATTCTCCCATTTTTCTGGGGCTCAACACAATGTCTACCTTTAAAGGTCGGGTTCTCGCAATGGATTGGGTGCCCTGCAGAGAGGACAGGTGTTTTGCACGTCCAGATGTTGTAACAAGCACCGCATGTGGAACAGGTGCCCACAATGCGTTCTTTCTGGCCAGTGCATAGGACTCAGACAGATGGCACATGAATCTGGTACTTGGAACACGCTCTCGGGCCATTTCAATCCATAGCACCCATCCAACACTGCTTGAGCCAAGTGGGTCCAGGCGGTCAGGTGTTGGGGACCGTGTCTCCTCCACGCCTTGTAGGCCAAGTGATATAGTTTTGGTTTCGCCAAACTAGTCCAAAGGGCTTGTAGAAAGGCCCCTTTTCCTTTGGCAGCCTCCTGTTCCAAGTAATCACTGTGCAGGTGGGCCGGTTCAGCATACACAACACATTCAAAGGTGGGCAGGTCACGGGGATCGTAATCGGGCAACACCTTTTGCAGCAGTTCAGCAACGGTTACATCGTGGATGGACTCGACCGTTATGATGTCAGAGGGCATCATAGTCTGCAGGCACTTTCGAAAATTAATCATAAAGGTTATATAGTCCCCAAGATTAGCCTCCTGGTACTTGGCCAGATAGAGAGTAAAAGCTTTTTCGTCTTCCATGTCTCAGGAATAAATGAAGCAGAGAGCGTCTGAGCCCTGCTTTTATAGTCGAGAGAAGGAGGAAGTGGTTTCTGATTGGTCGATTGTTTTGATAAGGATTCCCAAGGATGAAAGGAGGTCACCTTTCAAGAGGCAAAGGTCCATGTCATCATCCAACCTTGGCATCTCATATAAACCAAAAAAAGGGGAGAATGGGCCAAAGCCCAAACTCCCCTTTTTTTGGTAGGAAAGAAAACAGACGCTTCATTACAATAAAAACAATTATTTATTGACATTCTTTACAGGATGAGGTTGAAGGATGAAACGACACATACCGGATTTCAACAGAGGATGATGTTCGGGCACAAACAAAACAATGGTATGGGTTGGTTGAGTAGGGGTTTTTGGTTGGATGGCGAGTTTTTTATTGGGCAAGAAGGGTGGTTGTTCCAAGAGTCTCTTGCCAAGCTCCAGGTGGGAAGAATAGGCCTGGGTACTCTTGTTGCATCGAGTCATCAGAGGTGGAGTAGGCAGGCGTGATGTCACCTCGACATGGGCTCCAGTCATCAAAACAGAGGGATCCACCCTCTCCAAAGGTGTGACTGGTCTCTCGGGTTCCACAAGTCTTTTAGCAGGTGGAGAGACACTTTTAGCAGGTGGAGAGACACTTTTAGCAGGTGGAGAGACACTTTTAGCAGGTGGAGAGACACTTTTAGCAGGGGGTGTAGGAATTTTGTCAGCTGGTTGTTCAACAGGTGGAGAGGCACTTTCAACAAGTGGTGTATGAATTCTCTCAGGTGGAGAGGCACTTTCAACAAGGGGTGTAGGAATGTTCTCAGGTGGAGAGGCACTTTCAGCTGTTGCACGTTCCTGAGAAAGCTTCCTTTTTACACCAGCCCTCAAAAACGCCATCTTCAAAGATGCCGTCTTGGAAGCGTTTTGGGATTGCATCTGACGCATGTCCTGCACCTTTTGAATAAAGTCTTGGATCCATTTCCTCACCAAGATGGAATCGGGGATGGGAGAGTGTTGAACTTGCAAGACGGGTGAGGTTTTGTAGCTTTCCACAAAGAGGTTGCCTGGATTCTCTACCAAAGCAAAGCCCATTTGGAGACTTGAGGCAAAACTCTCGGCCAACGACGAGAGTTCAGCATTCAAAATGCTAAAGACGACATCGGGAGTCACGAGTTTAGACTTTTGAGTCATGATTGGATAGCGTTTGTAAGGCGGCAGCACATCCTTGCCTTGAATGACCAGGTTGTCGTAACGTTTGGCAAATTCGTATACTTTGGATCGACCCAAGAGAGCTCCAACGTCGACCAGTCGAAAGTAGAGCTTGCCATCTCGTCCCACCATGGCAGCCAACGGATAGTGTTGATTGGGCAAAAGCAGTTTGAACCACATGTTGACTCGAGGAAACACTGAGCGTGTGTGAGGAGCAACGGAAAGCACTGGAGCTTTTATACTCTCCATCAGGAAAAAAAATAAAATGTAGACAACGTTGTGTAAAAAAAAAAAAAAAAAAAAAAAAATTTTTTTTTTTTTTTTTTTTTTTTTTTTTTTTTTACACAACGTTGTCTACATTTTATTTTACATCTTGACAAGAGTGTTGGAAATGTTTTCAATGCTTTACTGTACATTATGAGTTTATTAAGTATCTCCAACCACCATCTTTGATAAAGTGGTACATTCTTTGCCAACAATTGCTGTTTTCATCCGTCATGTGTATGACTCGGGGTAAAAAAACTTTTCCATTCTGTAAAATTTGCTCCACTCTCAATTCGGTGGGCTCACCGTACAACTCGTGTTCTTCAAACACCATCGAATCCAATAAATAGTGAATCGCACAATCATGGAGTGGTTCTTCTCCCCGACCACACACTAAACAATCTCGTCGACAAAAGCATGATGGAACGGAAGCGACTGGCATAGTCTAGCAGGATAAATTGAAAATAAAATTTCAATTAACTTTGAAACGGCACCATAAACTGGACAAGCAAATGAGATGATGGTTGTGGAGAAAGGTTGTGAGTTTATAAAAGGCACCCACTAAAAAAAAAAAAAAAAAAAAAAAAAAAAAATTTTTTTTTTTTTTTTTTTTTTTTTTTAGTGAGACATCTCTTCCTTGTCTAGCTCGAGTTGTTCTCTTGAAGTGCTGCGTGTATTACAACTGTCATTTTACTTTTCAATTGTAATGTGACGGCGCGTGACGTCACTTGAATCTGATTGGTCAATTTTCCTTTACAAGTAGATCACGAGCTTGAAATCTCACAGTCTTCATTTGACTGCTGAAGAGGATGGATGAATGTTCTCACTAAAAAAAAAAAAAAAAAAAAAAAATTTTTTTTTTTTTTTTTTTTTTTTTTTTTTTTTTTTTTTAGTGAGACATCTCTTCCTTGTCTAGCTCGCTTGGAGTGCTGCGTGTATTACAACTGTCATTCTGAAGGTTGAAAATTATTGACCAATCAGATTCAAGTGACGTCACGCACCATAGACTTAATGTTAAAGGACTTGTGATTTTTTTCAGTGTATGGAATCCACTGGTTCCATGGAATCGGGCTCGAACCTTTCTATCTCGGTAAATTACAATGGGATCGAGTCCAAATTCTTTCCATGGGGGGTCATGGGACCCCCCCTGGTGAACCGGAAATGGCGATATCTCGGCTTCTATGGGGCCTTTATAGACGTGTGACCCCTCAAACGATTCAGAATCGTTTGTAGTGTACAATGACATTTTTGGTTTAGACCTAGACCCCCTGGTTGAGGGTCTAGGCTAAAAAAGCCCATTTGGCCTGTTTTAGATTTTCTCCTCATCTAAAGGTCCGATTTCCAAACTGTTTACGTTGTTGGATAGAACATAAAAGGACCTATCGTGTGATGCTATGGATATGGACATTGGGTACCGGGTTTGGATCCTAGGCTCCAAAACGTATCGACACTAAAAAGGGACCTTGCTCAGCCCCAACGCCCCTAAGGTAGTCGAGTAACCTATCCATCTGTTTGGAATGTCAAGCTCTTTCGAATGATACCCCTTACAAGACCCTACCCCCATAGGAGGGTCTCTAGGGTTAAAAAACAGGTGTAACCTTGTCTTGAACCTATCTCGGCTTCTATGGAGCCGATAAGCTTTTGCAACATGTCAAATGAAAGAGACGAACCAGTAGATGGCAACACTCTACACGCTTTTGCCGTACCCCCCATAGGAGGGTCTCCAATGAGTGAAAAAAAACAAAATTCAGAGCCAATTTCCTGGGTTCCTATGGCACCTATAAACTTGAATTGCACATTGTATGACGTGGGCTTCAAGCCCTGTCGAATCATGTACAACTCTTGGGTATACCCCCCATAGGAGGGTCTGCAATGAGTGAAAAAAAACAAAATTCAGAGGCAATTTCCTGGGTTCCTATGGCACCTATAAACTTGAAATGACATTGTATGACGGGGATTTAATGTCCCGTCATACAATGTGCAATTCTTGGGTATAGGTGCCATAGGAACTAGGAATTGCTCTGAATTTTGTTTTTTTTCACTCATTCAGACCTCCTATGGGGTATACCAAATTGTACTTGTATGACGTGGACTTTAAATCCCGTCATACAATGTGCAATTCGTTTATAGGTGCATAGTAAAAAAACTTTGAATTGTTGTTTTTACTCTCAGACTCCTATGGCACCTATACCCAAGAATTGCACATTGTATGACGGGACATTAAATCCCCGTCATACAATGTCATTTCAAGTTTATAGGTGCCATAGGAACCCAGGAAATTGCCTCTGAATTTTGTTTTTTTTCACTCATTGCAGACCCTCCTATGGGGGTATACCCAAGAGTTGTACATGATTCGACAGGGCTTGAAGCCCACGTCATACAATGTGCAATTCAAGTTTATAGGTGCCATAGAACCCAGGAAATTGCTCTGAATTTTGTTTTTTTTCACTCATTGGAGACCCTCCTATGGGGGGTACGGCAAAAGCGTGTAGAGTGTTGCCATCTACTGGTCGTCTCTTTCATTTGACATGTTGCAAAAGCTTATCGGCTCCATAGAAGCCGAGATAGGTTCAAGACAAGGTTACACCTGTTTTTTAACCCTAGAGACCCTCCTATGGGGGGTAGGGTCTTGTAAGGGGTATCATTCGAAAGAGCTTGACATTCCAAACAGATGGATAGGTTACTCGACTACCTTAGGGGCGTTGGGGCTGAGCAAGGTCCCTTTTTAGTGTCGATACGTTTTGGAGCCTAGGATCCAAACCCGGTACCCAATGTCCATATCCATAGCATCACACGATAGGTCCTTTTATGTTCTATCCAACAACGTAAACAGTTTGGAAATCGGACCTTTAGATGAGGAGAAAATCTAAAACAGGCCAAAATGGCCTTTTTTAGCCTAGTTCCTCAACCAGGGGGTCTAGATCCAAACCAAAAATATCATTGTAATCTACAAACGATTCTGAATCTTTTGATGGGTCACACGTCTATAAAGGCCCCATAGGAGCCGAGATATCGCGACTTCCGGTTCACCAGGGGGGTCCCCATGACCCCCCATGGAAAAAGTTTGGACCCAATCCGACCGTAATTTACCGAGATAGAAGGTTTGTACTTGATTCCATAGCATTATAATGCGAAAAAATCACATTAAGCCTATGGGCCACCTTTTCTGTAACCCTAGAGACCCTCCTATGGGGGTAGGGTCTTGTAAGGGGTATTATTTGAAAGGGCTTGTCATTCCAAACAGGTGGATAGGTTAGACCCCTACCTTATGACCCCAAGGTTCCGAGCTAGGCCCCTTCGTAGGGTCGATACGTTTTGGAGCCTAGGATCCAAACCCAGTACCCAAAGTCCATATCCATATTATCAAACGATAGGTCCTTTTATAGTCTATCCAACAACGTAAACAGTTTGGAAATCGGACCTTTAGATGAGGAGAAAATCTAAAACAGGCCAAATGGGCTTTTTTAGCCTAGACCCTCAACCAGGGGGTCTAGGTCTAAACCAAAAATGTCATTGTACACTACAAACGATTCTGAATCGTTTGAGGGGTCACACGTCTATAAAGGCCCCATAGAAGCCGAGATATCGCCATTTCCGGTTCACCAGGGGGGGTCCCATGACCCCCCATGGAAAGAATTTGGACTCGATCCCATTGTAATTTACCGAGATAGAAAGGTTCGAGCCCGATTCCATGGAACCAGTGGATTCCATACACTGAAAAAAATCACAAGTCCTTTAACATTAAGTCTATGGTGCGTGACGTCACTTGAATCTGATTGGTCAATAATTTTCAACCTTCAGAATGACAGTTGTAATACACGCAGCACTCCAAGCGAGCTAGACAAGGAAGAGATGTCTCACTAAAAAAAAAAAAAAAAAAAAAATTTTTTTTTTTTTTTTTTTTAGTGAGAACATTCATCCATCCTCTTCAGCAGTCAAATGAAGACTGTGAGATTTCAAGCTCGTGATCTGCTTGTAAAGGAAAATTGACCAATCAGATTCAAGTGACGTCACGCGCCGTCACATTACAATTGAAAAGTAAAATGACAGTTGTAATACACGCAGCACTTCAAGAGAACAACTCGAGCTAGACAAGGAAGAGATGTCTCACTAAAAAAAAAAAAAAAAAAAAAAATTTTTTTTTTTTTTTTTTTAGTGGGTGCCTTTTATAAACTCACAACCTTTCTCCACAACCATCATCTCATTTGCTTGTCCAGTTTATGGTGCCGTTTCAAAGTTAATTGAAATTTTATTTTCATTTTCAATTTATCCTGCTAGACTATGCCAGTCGTTTCCGTTCCATCATGCTTTTGTCGACGAGATTGTTTAGTGTGTGGTCGGGGAGAAGAACCACTCCATGATTGTGCGATTCACTATTTATTGGATTCGATGGTGTTTGAAGAACACGAGTTGTACGGTGAGCCCACCGAATTGAGAGTGGAGCAAATTTTACAGAATGGAAAAGTTTATTTACCCCGAGTCATACACATGACGGATGAAAACAGCAATTGTTGGCAAAGAATGTACCACTTTATCAAAGATGGTGGTTGGAGATACTTAATAAACTCATAATGTACAGTAAAGCATTGAAAACATTTCCAACACTCTTGTCAAGATGTAAAATAAAATGTAGACAACGTTGTGTAAAAAAAAAAAAAAAAAAAATTTTTTTTTTTTTTTTTACACAACGTTGTCTACATTTTATTTTTTTTCCTGATGGAGAGTATAAAAGCTCCAGTGCTTTCCGTTGCTCCTCACACACGCTCAGTGTTTCCTCGAGTCAACATGTGGTTCAAACTGCTTTTGCCCAATCAACACTATCCGTTGGCTGCCATGGTGGGACGAGATGGCAAGCTCTACTTTCGACTGGTCGACGTTGGAGCTCTCTTGGGTCGATCCAAAGTATACGAATTTGCCAAACGTTACGACAACCTGGTCATTCAAGGCAAGGATGTGCTGCCGCCTTACAAACGCTATCCAATCATGACTCAAAAGTCTAAACTCGTGACTCCCGATGTCGTCTTTAGCATTTTGAATGCTGAACTCTCGTCGTTGGCCGAGAGTTTTGCCTCAAGTCTCCAAATGGGCTTTGCTTTGGTAGAGAATCCAGGCAACCTCTTTGTGGAAAGCTACAAAACCTCACCCGTCTTGCAAGTTCAACACTCTCCCATCCCCGATTCCATCTTGGTGAGGAAATGGATCCAAGACTTTATTCAAAAGGTGCAGGACATGCGTCAGATGCAATCCCAAAACGCTTCCAAGACGGCATCTTTGAAGATGGCGTTTTTGAGGGCTGGTGTAAAAAGGAAGCTTTCTCAGGAACGTGCAACAGCTGAAAGTGCCTCTCCACCTGAGAGAATTCATACACCCCTTGTTGAAAGTGCCTCTCCACCTGAGAGAATTCATACACCACTTGTTGAAAGTGCCTCTCCACCTGTTGAACAACCAGCTGACAAAATTCCTACACCCCCTGCTAAAAGTGTCTCTCCACCTGCTAAAAGTGTCTCTCCACCTGCTAAAAGTGTCTCTCCACCTGCTAAAAGTGTCTCTCCACCTGCTAAATGTGTCTCTCCACCGGCTAAAAGACTTGTGGAATCCTTACCCGAGAGACCAGTCACACCTTTGGAGAGGGTGGATCCCTCTGTTTTGATGACTGGAGCCCATGTCGAGGTGACATCACGCCTGCCTACTCCACCTCTGATGACTCGATGCAACAAGAGTACCCAGGCCTATTCTTCCCACCTGGAGCTTGGCAAGAGACTCTTGGAACAACCACCCTTCTTGCCCAATAAAAAACTCGCCATCCAACCAAAAACCCCTACTCAACCAACCCATACCATTGTTTTGTTTGTGCCCGAACATCATCCTCTGTTGAAATCCGGTATGTGTCGTTTCATCCTTCAACCTCATCCTGTAAAGAATGTCAATAAATAATTGTTTTTATTGTAATGAAGCGTCTGTTTTCTTTCCTACCAAAAAAAGGGGAGTTTGGGCTTTGGCCCATTCTCCCCTTTTTTTGGTTTATATGAGATGCCAAGGTTGGATGATGACATGGACCTTTGCCTCTTGAAAGGTGACCTCCTTTCATCCTTGGGAACCCTTATCAAAACAATCGACCAATCAGAAACCACTTCCTCCTTCTCTCGACTATAAAAGCAGGGCTCAGACGCTCTCTGCTTCATTTATTCCTGAGACATGGAAGACGAAAAAGCTTTTACACTCTATCTGGCCAAGTACCAGGAGGCTAATCTTGGGGACTATATAACCTTTATGATTAATTTTCGAAAGTGCCTGCAGACCATGATGCCCTCTGACATCATAACGGTCGAGTCCATCTACGATGTAACCGTTGCTGAACTGCTGCAAAAGGTGTTGCCCGATTACGATCCCCGTGACCTGCCCACCTTTGAATGTGTTGTGTATGCAGAACCGGCCCACCTGCACAGTGATTATTTGGAGGAGGAGGCTGCCAAAGGAAAAGGGGCCTTTCTACAAGCCCTTTGGACTAGTTTGGCGAAACCAAAACTATATCACTTGGCCTACAAGGCGTGGAGGAGACACGGTCCCCAACACCTGACCGCCTGGACACACTTGGCTCAAGCAGTGTTGGATGGGTGCTATGGATTGAAATGGCCCGAGAGCGTGTTCCAAGTACCAGATTCATGTGCCATCTGTCTGAGTCCCATGCACTGGCCAGAAAGAACGCATTGTGGGCACCTGTTCCACATGCGGTGCTTGTTACAACATCTGGACGTGCAAAACACCTGTCCTCTCTGCAGGGCACCCAATCCATTGCGAGAACCCGACCTTTAAAGGTAGACATTGTGTTGAGCCCCAGAAAAATGGGAGAATGATTGCTGGAAAGGAGCATAGCTCGGGACCAGTAATCATTCTCCCATTTTTTTGGGTCAATAAATATGCCAAGGTTGGAACCTATGGAATGAAACACTTGCAAAAAATGACGCTACCCTCTCTCAAAAATAATACTTTTGCTAGCAGCACAAGTCTCTTTTCCAGCCAAGGTTGGAACCTATTGAATGAATACTTACGAAACATTTAAACTCTCAAAAATAATTTTGCTAGCAGCTCAAGTCTCTTTTCAAGCCAAGGTTGAATTAAAAGTGTTACTCATGAATCCTTTTTAAATCCTACCAGCCTTGAAATTTCACATCAGTTGCATCGACCAATCAGAAGCCTTCTCCCTGCTATAAAAGCGAGGCACTCGAGGCGAGAGAGCTCATTCATTCCTCACGATGCGAGACGATTTAGCGTTTGCACACTGCCTGGTCAAGTATTCATCCCCCGATTTCGGGGAATTTGCTGCCTTTTTAAAAGAATTCCGGAATCGTCTGAATGCTTTACCCATTCCAGAGGTGTTGACGGTGCAGGACTTTCAACGCCATCTCCACGACCTCGATGCCTTGTGCAACGTTCTCTGTCCTTCGGGGGAATCTGGAAAATTGCGCTCTCTCGCCTTTCTCTTTGCCGTCGAACCTTTCAAATCCAAGGACCTTGTGCTCCACAAGATGGCCGAAAGGGGTCACGGCGCCTATATTCGGGGCATTTGGACAGAATGCATGAAACCTGATCTGTACCGAAAGGCGAGCGTGGCCTGGTCTTATGGGGGCTCGCAGGATTTGGAACAATGGGTGACGCTGGGTCACACGGCTCTTCAACTCTTGTACAGTGCTCCCTTCCCAGATCCCGTGTTTGGCGTGCCTGAAAAATGTCCCATTTGCCTGGAGCCCATGCATTTTCCCCTCACGACCGAATGTAGACACATGTTTCATAAAGCATGTTTGGAGCGGACCCAGAGTCCCACCTGCCCCCTGTGTAGGCAGACTGTTTGAACTTTGAATGTCAAACCCAAAAAAATGGAAAGGATGTGCTCAGCACGTCCTTTCCATTTTTTTGGGTCCCTCCTCTCACCAACGTTGGAAGGTTTGATGTGGAACTGTTGAGAGAATCATTCTCCTTCCAAGGGCATCGCTCAAACGGAAAAACTCCAAGAGGGAAACTCAAAGGGGGGGTTAGGAAAACATGGAAACATCCTCCTCTCACCAACGTTGGAAGGTTTGATGTGGAAATTTCCTGTTGCCGTTGAAATGATTTTTGATGTTCACCCCCTGCAAGAAACAAGAAGCATTCTCGTCACACATACTCGCCACTCCATCAGCCAGAAAAACCAGCATTTTCCAGTAATAAAGAAAAAGCTTACCTACCCTACATACTTATTACATACTTATTACTATACTTATTACATACTAAAGATAAAGTTAACTTCATAGATCATAACCTGCTCTTTTCGTTACACTCTTGCGTTACACTCTTGAAACTGGATAAAAGTTGGAATATAAGGACTTTTTTCTTAAATAGAGAGTGTATTTTGAAAAGAATAGGGGTTATTGTCTAAAGAATAGCGCTCTTTTCATAGGTTTTACAAATGGAGGAGATTCCTATCCTTTAACACAGAGAGGGGGTCCCTCCCCTTTCTAGGTGTGTTGGGATAAAGATGCCCCTCCAATTTCATAGATTGGACAGATAAACTCCCCCCTGCAATTTCATAGATTGGATGGATAAACTCCCCCTCCAATTTCATAGATTGGATGGATAAAGGTCCCCACTCCAATTTCATAGATTGGATGGATAAAGGTCCCTATCCAATTTCATAGATTGGATGGATAAATTCCCCTCCATTTCATAGATTGGAAGATAAATTCCCCTCCAATTTCATAGATTGGATGGATAAATTCCCCTCCATTTCATAGATTGGATGGATAAATTTCCCCCTCCAAATTCATAGATTGGATGGATAAACTCCCTTCCTCCCATTTCATAGATTGGGTCTGATAAATGGGCCCCTCCAATTTCATAGATTGAGTCTGATAAATGTACCCCTCCAATTTCATAGGTTTGACGGATAAATGTCCCTCATACAATTTCATAGGTTTGACGGATAAATGTCCCTCATACAATTTCATAGGTTTGACGGATAAATTCTCCCCATAGGTTTGACAGATAAATGTACCCCTCCAATTTCATAGATTTGACGTCAGAGACGCAATAGCAACACTCATCAACGTCGGACTGACCCAATCAAATGTCCAAGAGTGACTGGGTAAGCGAAAAATCCCAATAGGAGAGAAATTGGAGAATCCAACAAAAATGAAAGGATGGAGTAAAAACAGAAAATTTGAAATTTAAAAATCTTTCAGGGACAAGTAAAGTTTAAAATGTAAAAGTGTTGAGATACAAGGGACAAGTAACCCACTAAAAAAAAAAAAAAAAAAAAAAATTTTTTTTTTTTTTTTTTTTTTTTAAGCAAGCTATACTTTAAAAGTTGATGCAAGATAAAGTTTATAGAGTGTGGATGATTTAGTGGTTGATCCAAAAATTTTTTATGGCACGCAAAAGCACTACACGTACATCCTTTTACCGACATTTCAACAAGCATTTACAGGATCACGTGTCTTGTCCCAAATGTCGCGAGGGGATGACCATAGATCAATTTTATCATCACCATGCCTCCGAAAACCATGGTCTGGATTTTCGCAAGCAATGCGTGTTTTGTTTTGGGCGTCGACATTGGGCATATGGGCAAAAAATCATCCCGACCACATTCATCACGTCGTGTCCTGCTTGGAACGTTTCGCAAAGGAAGCCAAAGATGTCTGGGTATTCTCGGACGATGAGGAGGAGACGGAAGAAGAGGAAAGGGTGCCAGAAGTATGTGGGTGTAGGTACTTTCAACCGATACCTCGTGAAATGTACGGTCGTCCCAGATTGAGGGACAATTTTTATGATTCAATCTTTGAGAAACCCGACTTATGGGAAGAGGGAATAAAATTTGACAATGGTTGGGCAAAGATGTGTGGGGGATTATTCAGCGCTACTTGAAAGGAGATTGGGTATGGTTTCACATTATGGTCAAACACAACATTTTTGATACGTTTTGTAAGGAAATGGAAATGATTCGGAATCAATTTGTCATTTTACCCTTTTGGTGTCTCTGCGATGGATTAGAGACAGAGAGGGGTAAAATACAGCATCGACACATGATTTTGGCGTGTGAGCAAGAAAGTGCGTTTGAAGAGATTTGGAAGGGTAAAGTTCGCTATGAATTTCCCTCTGCTGGTCGGGCCAAAAAATGTGTCAAGATTCAGAGTGCCTTTCATTTGGTTCGGACCATTGTGTACGTGAGCCAACCTAAATCGTCGTGTGACGGGGGTAAAATTCCCGAAAAATTAATGAATCCGGAACAATGGTCCCATTTCCACATGAATCGACCCTTGCACGCGCATAGTATTGCCTTTCTCTGTACGCTTTTTCCAGGAGGAATAGAAAGATTACTGTTGGAACAGCTTGGAAATAAAAATGTGGCCAGTTGGGACAAGGTGATCAAATGTTTACCAGACGCGTGGGGTCATTTGAAATGGAATGTACCAATTCACGTGACGGGATTTAAATTTTTAAATTGCGTGTTTCCTTTCCAATACCAGGTGACAGGGGAAGAGACTCCTCTGTACGTGACGCTCTACGGTAACACAAAATTGTATTTAAAGGAGGGAAACCAGGGGGTGAATGTTTGTTTCAACGGATCCGAGACGAAATGTATGTATTGTCCCGCAAACAACAAAACATGATGAATGAAATTAAAAAGATAAAGCAAGAGTGGGCCATGGACCAAAAAGTCTTGTTAAGGTCCAAACTCAGCGAGATGAATGCGAAATGCGACCTCATTCAAAGGGAAAGAGACATATTGAAAGAGGAAAGAGACATATTGAAAGAGGAAAGAGACTTGTTGAAAGAGGAAAAGGACGTGTTGAAAACAAAAGAAAATGAGTTGAACGCTGAAATAATGATATTAAAATTTAAATTGGAAAATGCATTAGTTGAAAATAAAATATGGGAAACAAAGAAAACGAGTGGAAAGCCAAAGAACACGAGTTAAACACAGAAATGAATACATTGAAAAATAAATTGCAAAGTACATTGGTCGTAGATAAAATATTGAAAAGAATGATTCAGAGCCAACGAAAGCTCAGAATGATTAACCCATGGCGATGGAAAAGAGTACCAAGGTTACCACGACCTGCCAACGTTCTCTCGTAATCATTCTACTTTAGATCATGTTTGGAGAACCCTTGTTCAAAAGGTTTTCCAACCTTATTCGAAAACTTGCCAACGTTAAAAAAAAAAAAAAAAAAAAAAAATTTTTTTTTTTTTTTTTTTTTTTTAGCCTTCAATATTTTTTGAGAGACGAGTACAAATACTGCACGCGTCTCATCCTACTCAATTGTTCACAATGGATTCTTCTCCAGAGTATGATGATTTTATTGACATGTTCAATTTACCAGCACCTGTTTCACCTTTACCACCCACTCCAGTGGCTTCTCCATCCCATGAGCCATCTCAAGAGGATTCCATGATTTATGAATCTTTACCTGAACCACCTATGGTACCTGAACAATTCATTGAGTCTCGACAACGAATGGAATTTCAAGAATCCTCTGATTCCGTGGAATCACCGGTTGCACCTGAACCAATTGTTTCTTCTCCTGTTCGGAAGGTAGCTTCACCTGTGCATACGATAGCTACACCTGTGCGAAAGATGGATTCACCAAGGCAAAGGTCAAATTCACCTGTAAAAAAGATGGATTCCTCAAAGCGAAAGATGGATTCCCCAAGGCAAAGGTCAAATTCACCAAAGCGACGGGCAGATTCACCTGTGAGAAAGGTAGCTTCCATCATTCAACGAGATTTTCGACGAAACGAGAATGGGCCCCGAGATCCTAGGTTGTATCGCAGACCCGATTTCAGACCACCCTATCGTAGACCTGATTTTAGACCCAGGCGACCCCCGTATGCCCATCGATTGATTCCCACGTCTCATGTGTCGGCTCAAGTGTTTTTTCACAGCCAAGGTTTGGCCGTGTTGTGTCTCCGAGATGAGGGATTCACGCTCACCAACGGTGTCGTCTCGTATGCCTTGGATCGGCAATGTCCCAACGAACTATTTAAATATTTGCATTACCTCAATGTCGGTACCATTTGTGTGACGGATCATCAATCCAAGCTCAAATTTAAAGAATTTCAAGCGAATTGGAGCTCAGCCAGTCCGTTCAAAATGATCCCTGTGATGCTGTTAAATGCCAACGAACGAAACAGGGGGGAATGTCCCTTTTGTAACGAAATACATTGTCATCGTTGGGTAGCCGTGCAAGGCATGTGCGCCATCTTGCATCAACCCATCAATCCCATTTTTCATTCGTGAGCAAGATTGGTGACTGCAAGCTCCGCCCACATCCTGTCTGAAACGTATAAAAGGAGAGCTCGTTGGGACGCTTCAAATCAGTCGTCTCTCGACTCGCCAGCAGCATGGACGCAATCGATGCCTTCCCAGAGCACCTATCCAGCACCGTGGTGCCAGTGACCTTACCTGAGAAAATCGAGACGTTGGAATATGCAGCTCGACAGGGCCTCGTCAAAGCATTCATCCTGTATCAGGAGATGGCCACGAAACGTGTGTTTGTCATGTTTTGTAACGATAGTTGGCATTGCAGACGATCGTATATGGACAATTTCAAGCGGGCCGTGTTGGCGGCGAGGATCCAAAATCCCTTTGAACCCGATGAGATGACGTGGGATAAGGTGTCGCAAGGCTTAATGAGAAATCCCGATCGACCGCTGAAGAATACGGACAAACGGATGGGATTCATGCACCAAAACATGTTTATCGTAAAAACTGGATTTACCTTTGGATTTCGCACCGTGAAACCGGGAGAGATTCATTTGATCCAAACAACCCATGTGCCCATGCTAATGTACGAACTGCCCTCCTCCAGTTTAAAGCATCAAAGCAAACTCAATCTGTATAGGAGGAGTTTTGAGCCATTTGACCAAATGCTCTATCATCGCAAAGTGTTGGAGCCCCATACGGCGTATCCCATCCCGGCAGGAACTCATTATATTTTACTCACAGTGCAAAAGACCGTATTTGGGGTGGACATTATTCCCGAAACTATTCTTCCTCAACTCGTTCAGAGCGGATTCAACCTGGGGGATTTCCGAAAGGTGAACCGATATGACCAAAAAGCCTACAAACTGCCTCCTCCGACCCCGGCTCATGGTGAGACGAGCAAGCGACCTTTGGAGGAAGAGGTGTATCCTCCCTCCAAGAAACATTTTAGGATTCCAAAAAAATCCCACAAAATACTCATTACACCGGTCGTGCGACCCCCTGTAATGATTGCCAGACCTGCCTTGGCTGCTCCTCAACCCGTGTCCATTCCACCTCAAAAGATTCAATTACCAGAGCCACCTGTGCAGATTCAATTACCAGAGCCACCTGTGCAGATTCAATTACCAGAGCCACCTGTGCAGATTCAATTACCAGAGCCACCTGTGCAGATTCGATTACCTCAGCAGACTCGTAAGCCAGAGCCACCTGTGCAGATCCAGTTTCCAGATCCACCTTTGTCTCAATCACCTCAGCAGATCCAGTTTCCAGATCCACCTTTGTCTCAATCACCTCAGCAGATCCAGTTTCCACCTCAGCAGATCCAGTTTCCAGATCCACCTGTGGAGACCTCGTTTGACCATTTAATGTCAAACGTATTTGGAGACTGCTTGGGGCCTGAACAAGTGATGGAAGCCCCCCAGCCCATGCACAAGAACCCCAGCTGATTCATACGGTGCCTTCCCTCTTTGATCCAAATAATGACATTATATCGTTTTTGGACCATTTTGAAGAGGGGTTGGCCATGGAGCAGCCGGAAGCACCCCTGGATTTGACAATGCCCAGAATGAACCCTATGAAAAGATACACTGTTGGGTTTAAAGTGACAGAACCTCTAAATTTGTGTTGCAAATAAATCTTGGCAGTTGTGTATGTAATATATTGTAAATAATGATTGTTTTGTACATAATTTTTTGTAAATAAAAAAAATTGTTTTATGGAAACAAGTCTGATTTTTTTGTCCAAAAAAATACCAACCTTGACACATTACACAAGAGGATGTAAGAAAAAATGGTTTCGGTACAAAATTTATTGGACCAGTGTCGTTCTCGCACTACGATTGTTTTTGGAAATCTGGGTCGGTGGCCGGATCGAGTTACATATTTCGAGCAAGACTATCCTTACACCATTATTTTTGAGCCCAATTTTGGTGTGCACGTTCCTCGGTCGTTTGGAAAAACAGTGGTCGTGTTTACGAGTCATTTGGATTTGACGTGGGATCCAGGAGTCGAGTTGAGATTTTTTCAATTGGGTCGTCCCCCGTCTCGCCGAGTTTGGGAGGCGTATCAACCCCACAATAAGGAGGCGTACGCGTTGAATCTCACGCAATGCACGCGTTTGGTGGATGTGTACGTGACATTATTAACGTGGTTGGATGATTGGGAAATGCATCGAGATAAACACCTCCCTTGGCGTCTGCTGATGCCCCAACCTTGGAAACGGGCTTTGGAAAAACACGTGGAGCGCTCGCATCAAAAGGCCTTGGCACATGGAATGCCAGTTGACGTCACGCTCCTCGAGCATATATAACGCCAGCCTCTAGCCAGCAGAATTATTCTCTCTCAGCAACATGTCGAATCAACCCGCCTATTTTGCCCATGCCAGCGTGTTGCACCACCTGGGCAAACCAGTGCCCATCGAGCTATCGATTGCCACCATTCCCAGGGATGGCAGTGATCCCGAAGTGCTCTGCATTACGGTGAACCACGAGGACCTGACCTCCACACCCAAAGACATGCGTTCCAATGCCTGCAAAAACGCCCGTCTTCGTCTGGTGCGCCCGCTGCCCAAGAGTGTGCCGGCGCAATGGTTGCGATATTGCGTGAGGGGCATGTTTGACCAGCTGTCCCAAGGTAGAAAAGGCCTCATCGTAGTCAAAAGCCCAAAGCAGCAAAAAACATTCAAAGAGTTGGGACTCTCCACCATGGCTCTGGAGATGCTGCCCAAATTCAACACCCTTTGTGATGGAACCTTTCCCAACCCCATGCATGATGACCTCCACGAAGAAGGGGACGTGTCTCATTGCACCATGCTGAAATCGTTTCAATTTGCAAAATACCTGCAGCAGTTCAACAAGCTGCAGGCGGAATGGAGCTCCAAAGTTTCAGCTTTGGTAGAGTAAAAAAAAATTGCTCATGGGGCCCAAAAAAAGGGGGACCGAGTCGACTTTTGTGTCGACTCGGTCCCCCTTTTTTTGGATTAAGGAAGGTGCCAACGTTGGAGAGCATCTCTTTTAAAAACTTGTACTAAAAAGAGGCCACAAGATTTCTACCAAGGATGGATAGAATCAATCGAAAGGTGCCTGATGGCGAGTGTAGTTTTTGCATGGTCCTGTTGGATAGAATCACCCAATAGATATCTCATGATATGGATAGTGTTTCAATGTTGGATCAGTAATCCAATAGATGCTCATGATATGGATAGTGTTTCAATGTTGGAGAGTATCAGCAAATAGATTGGAGAGTATCAGCCAATAGGAATCAATTCACGTGACTCTAAAGAGTATAAAAGGCGAGACATCAGCAGACAGAGACATTCTCTCTCAGAGTTCTCTCAAAGCAACATGTCTCAACTAGCCTTCTTCGCCCATGCTAATGTATTTCATCATGGAGGCAAGCCTGTACCAATCGAATTGTCCATTGCCACGATTCCGGAGGATGGAAAGGACCCAGAAGTAATTTGTATTACGGTGGATCACTGCAACCTAATTACCACCTCGAAAGACTGTCGGGCCAACCGTTTTATTAACGAGCGCCTCAGTTTGAAGAGCCACATCCCTGGATCTGTGCCACTGGAATACCTGTCCTTTTGCGTCAGGGGCAAATTTTGCCACCTGGCGCAAGGAAATCAGGGACTCATCGTTGTCAAAGGGTCGGACCAGCGTAAAATTTTTGAGCAGCTGGGGATCTTTACTATAAATTTGGAAACTTTGCCAAAGTTTCAGGACTTGAATGATCGTGCTCTACCAGATCACCTGCACGATGAGGTGCACGAGTATTTTGATGTTTCCGAGTGCACTATGGTAAAATCATACCGTTTTGCCAGATACCTGCAAAACTTTAAAAAGCTGCACGCCGAATGCAACAGACAGATGGCTGATCTGGTAGAGTAAGTGAGAAAAATTGAAATATCGAACTGTAAATATCAAACTGTAAATATTGAACTGTAAAAATGCCCATGGGCCCAGAAAAAGGGGGACCGAGTCGACACAAGAGTCGACTCGGTCCCCCTTTTTTTGGGTTAAGGAAGGTGCCAACGTTGGAGGGCTTCTCTTTTAAAACTTGTGTTAAAAAGAGGCCACAAGATTTCTACCAAGGATGGATAGAATCAATCGAAAGGTGCCTGATGGCACGTGTAGTTTTTGCATGGTCCTGTTGGATAGAATCAGTCAATAGGTATCTCATGATATAGATAGTGTTTCAATGTTGGATAGAATCAGTCAATAGGTATCTCATGATATGGATAGTGTTTCAATGTTGGATAGAATCAGTCAATAGGTATCTCATGATATGGATAGTGTTTCAATGTTGGATCAGTAATCCAATATATATAGATGCCTCATGATATGGATAGGGTTTCAATGTTGGAGAGTATCAGCCAATAGGAATCGATTCACGTGACCCTAAAGAGTATAAAAGGCGAGACATCAGCAGACAGAGACATTCTCTCTCAGAGTTCTCTCAAAGCAACATGTCTCAACTAGCCTTCTTCGCCCATGCTAATGTATTTCATCATGGAGGCAAGCCTGTACCAATCGAATTGTCCATTGCCACGATTCCGGAGGATGGAAAGGACCCAGAAGTAATTTGTATTACGGTGGATCACTGCAACCTAATTACCACCTCGAAAGACTGTCGGGCCAACCGTTTTATTAACGAGCGCCTCAGTTTGAAGAGCCACATCCCTGGATCTGTGCCACTGGAATACCTGTCCTTTTGCGTCAGGGGCAAATTTTGCCACCTGGCGCAAGGAAATCAGGGACTCATCGTTGTCAAAGGGTCGGACCAGCGTAAAATTTTTGAGCAGCTGGGGATCTTTACAATAAATTTGGAAACTTTGCCAAAGTTTCAGGACTTGAATGATCGTGCTCTACCAGATCACCTGCACGATGAGGTGCATGAATATTCTGACATTTCCGAGTGCACTATGGTAAAGTCATACCGTTTTGCCAGATACCTGCAAAACTTTAAAAAGCTGCACGCCGAATGCAACAGACAGATGGCTGATCTGGTAGAGTAAGTGAGAAAAATTGAAACATGGAACTGTAAATATTGAATTGTAAATATTGGACTGTAAATATTGAACTGTAAAAATGCCCATGGGCCCAGAAAAAGGGGGACCGAGTCGACTCTTGTGTCGACTCGGTCCCCCTTTTTTTGGGTTAAGGAAGGTGCCAACGTTGGAGGGCTTCTCTTTTAAAACTTGTGTTAAAAAGATGCACAAAGATACGTTAAAGATTAGTGTCAAGGTTGAAAAGCGTCAACCAATAGGAATCGTTTCACGTGACCCACTAGAATATATAAAAGGCGAGCAGCTAGCAGCCAGAAATCAGAGTGCTTCTGAATGCAGTCAAGAGTTTAGAAATTTTATTTTTGGTTAAAACTGTCAGGTTTGGGTTTGTATTGAATATTTCAAATCTGGCAGTTTTGACGGAAAAAGAATTTCCATGGCAACAGGTAAATGCTAAATGTTTTTCGTTAAGACTTTCAGGATTTGGCGTAATGTTGGAAATTCGCAGATTCTGCAAGTCTTATCGGTAAATGTTTTTAGCCAAAATCTTCAAAAATCCGAAAATTGGGGGACCGAGTCGCATGTCGACTGGGTCCCCTTTTTTCGGGCCACATTATCCACCAAGATTGGAATGCGTCTTTTTAAAAACTTGACACAAAAAAATTGGACTCGCCTGCTGGCTGCCAGTTGAGACCTCCGTGTTTCCTAGACACGCCAAGATTATAAAGTCGTGAGATGGGTCGTCCCCAATTTTCTAACAAGATACACACCCATATTGGAATGATTCTGTCTTTTCTCGACATACCAACGTTGCATTGTCTACATTTCATGGGTTGCTGCTTTCACCAAGCTTGACATGTCTCCATTTCATTTGTGTATCGCCCCTGACATGTCTCCATTTCATTTGTGGATTACCCCCCGTTTTAAATCATTCGTCTGGGATGGGCTGAAAAATTTTCTCGCCTCCATCAAAAATATTTTTCGGAGGAATTTGAAAAAAGTTTCGATATGGATATTGAAGAGAAGTTCAAGACGCTTTGAGGGGATACTCAAAAAGGGTCGTTTTCCATTTTCAATCATTTTTTGAAAGGGTCACGGTGCTCAACTATTTATTCGACGACTGTAATTGGACGAAGAGCATTGTCGCTACAAATGCGGCTCCAATCTAAACTTCTAAGCAAATTGGAAGCTCCGACAAAATTAGTGCCATTATCACAGTACATGGTTTACATCGGCCTCTCCGAGCTATAAATTGCCGTAGAGCTAGCAAAAAGCTTTCGGTCGATAGCGAGGAAACAAGCTCTAAGTGGACAGCTCTATATACGGCGCATATAAAAATGCATACCCCGCCTTCTTTCCATCTTTTAAAAATAAAGGTCCCGCCAGGTCAATTCCACAATCTCGAACACGTTTGCATGTCGTATTCGATCTTCAGGCAAAGGAGCAGATACAACATCACAACATTTAGAAGAAATTCTTTTGCAAACGACATATTTTGAGATAACAGAACGCACTGTTTTTCTTCCTCTCAAAAATCCAAAAATGTTCTCTCAAAGTATTAAGCAAAATTTGAGTTCCAGCATGATTATTTTTGATTATGGTGAGAAAATATTAGTCTTTCGACAACATTATGATTGGACGGGACAACAGCTGGTTCCCTAAAATCTTCTGTATCCTTACGGAAATTATTTTCGTCTTGAGCCGTATTATTCCATCGGCATCCTTATACGCACTCAAAGTTTTTAGTTTTGCATCATGCTCGTTCACAAAAGATTCGACTGGACCAATTTTAATCACTTGTTTCTCTGCTGCCCTGTATTCTTCAGCATCCAAACTTCCCTTTTTCCTTAGCTGAACATCGCATCTGCAGCTCTTTACAAATCTCAAAATCCATCCACTAACTTCAAAATGCTTTCATATTTTGAAAAGCGCTGATAAAACCACCCTGCAGATGAATCTTGATTTACAGACACCAAAGCTAATATTGAGCTTTTCCTTTTCTCTTTAGTGGTGGTATCTCATCTTCATCAAACTCATATTCATTGCCATGGTCCTTCGTCTTCAAATAAAGTAAGCCATTTTGGCCCTCCCACCATCTAGTTTTCACTAAAATACTTGCTTTGATCCTCGGGAGGGTAAATCAGCGGATTTTCAAATCCAGAAAATATGACGCCAAGAAAAAGCTTGCTAATATTCCGTATTTCTTGGACTCTGTTATTCACGAAAATAGACCAATTTTCATATTTAATGATCCAGGTAAGAACGGTAGTGGAATCACTCCAATAAAAACATCTAATATCCGTCCATCCAAGAGCATCCAACACAGATTTCGTTAATCTTGCTCCCACCAATGCAGCAAGAAGCTCTAATCTTGGAATTGTTAGCAACTTTCAGAGGAGATATTCGTGATCTCGAGGCTAAAAAATGCACCTTTCCACATTCTCCCTCTTGTACAAGATACGTAACGCGGCATATGCATCTCTACTTGCGTCACAAAAGTATGAATGGAGAAGTTCTTCATATTTTCTGGATTAACGTTGATCCAGCGAGGAACGGTAACATTTTCCAATACTTTTAGTTCCCTAAACCATTGTAAAAATTCTTGTCGAAGGGATCCAGTGATTTCTTCGTCCCATTTCAAGCGATAATTTCCAGGTTTTTTGTAGCATAATTTTGGGACAAAGCATTACAGGAGATCAAATCCAAATGGATCAAACACTTTGTGAGTAACCGATAATATTGTACGTTTAGTAATGTTGTCGACATTTACTTCTTTCAACCAGCTGATATTTAGCGAAAAACAGTCTTCAATTTTATTCCATTGAAGGCCTAACAAATCTGTTTTGAAGGATCTTCCATCCTCTGTTAGTGAAGATTCCCAATCCTGCAGAATGAAACCACCTCTTTTTAATAACTCATTAGAAATACTTATCACTCGCTGCAAATCTAATTCACTGTGGACGATGGTTACAAGATTGTCCACATAAAAACTCTTCAAAAGATAACTAGTTACAAAAGGATCAACGTCAGTATTTTGTTCAAGATGATACTTCAATACAGCTCCTAGTAGAAAAAGTCGTACCTAGAGTCCTTCTGCGCGAATGCCAAAAACTACTCTGGTATGCCGAAAAGACCTGTAGTCTTGCAAGCCTTATTTGTCCACCATAGAAATCTCAAAAAGTCTCTGTATTCTCTACAGAGGCTAATTGCCAAAAAGGCTTTCTTTATGTCTGCGATTACACCAATCTTCTTTTCTCGAAAATGCCAGCAAAATATCAGGAATGAGCTCAATCAAGTTTGGACCACTATGTAAGGAGTCATTTAGTGACGGATGTACTTTTGTCGAGCAGAAGCATCAAAAACCGGGCGAATAGGAGTTGTCTTACTAACTTTGATAACTGGTCAGTGAGGTAGATAATTCGCAGGCAAATCTTTCTCTTCAATTGGTACTTCTTCGATAATTCTTCACGCAGCCATTCGGAAAATATGCCCTCATAACTATCGTACAAATTTTCATGAAATAACTTCTTGGTTGTGGTGTCTAACCTTCTTTTAGCTTGCCTCAAAATTATCAGGTAAAGGCACACAG
>BMAO01035788.1:0-55511 GCA_019973975.1 Trichonephila clavata | reverse complement strand
TATAATTAATCAAACATCAATAACTGATTTACAAGTCAATAACTTGCTAAGCAATTGAGATAACTGCCCATCTTTGATTGCTTAGTTGCTTTGTACTATTAGCAAATTATGATTTCTATACTCAATCAATACTTTTTTTTTAAAACATAAAAAATTAAATGCAAAATCAATTTGCTTTTGAACCCTCCCCCCCTAAAAAAGTATACATTTATAAAATAACACACGTGGTAAAAATACTAAACTATTTTTACAGCATAAAACCCCTAATTGCATTTATAATATTAAATTCAGTACGCAATAAACGAAATTTTTAAATTATCCAGCACACTTTGGTCATTGCTAGACTTTTAGATCAGCTGCTATTCTAATCAGTTATCCAATAAATTACGAAATAAAATCTTGATTCTGTAATACTATTTTTTATCTAGAAGAGCATTAATATAATGACATATTTACTGGCTTCGCAAGTTGTGCTTCCTTTTACTTCAAATCAGAGGAATACACACAAGTTTAATGTTTCGTTGTACTCTGCTGTTAGTTACTTGAAAACCTCTATTTTTTAAAGTTTAGCACAGACCCTTCAGTTTGAAGCATACATATAGCATCATTTGTAATACTAATCTTCTATGAAAGGGAATTATTTTTCATTTAGAAATATTTCATTACATTTGAAGGTAATTATATTTCAAGACTTTGATCCATATACAAATGAATATTCATTGTTCTAAATGTGCTTAAGAATTTTTAAACACGGATATTACTATGTATGCAAATAATAAAAATCGTACTTATATTTTATTTCAAAACATGAGATATATCTCAAAATAAATCGTTCCTTTCTATCTTTTATGATTCTAAAATTTTATCTGGAAGCGTTAAAAAATTGCTGGAGAGTTTTTAATCTTTCGTTAAAATACGGTTTGGATGATTAATTTTTTAAATTATCATTTGGCACTTATAATTATACGATATAGTAATACATTTGTTTTAATATATAAATTGTTTGCTGTAATGTTTATTTCATATCTGCTTCTGTAACTAATAAAAAGTAAAATTTTTAAATAAAAATATTTCTATATACGAATTTTATCTTGAAGTAAGCCGTATAATATTTTCTAATAATACTTGATACAATAGTGTTTTGACAGTAACGGAAAGGATGGATAAATTTAGTATTGGATCTCTATTTGATTTTTAGTATATAAACGAATTTTACAGATTACTTTAATGGTTCGTGCTTAAAGCCTGTATATACAGTGACTTTCAAAAGTGTTCGTACACTTAAATTTTCTATAAAATGTAATGTTTTCAATTATAAAAATTAATACACCGGAATTGGAATTTTTTAATTAAAATTTGCTACTTAATCTTATTAAAATAACTTAATCAATTTTTAAACCCTAATATAATTATTATAATGAAAAATTAATTTTCAAAAAATTACTAAAATGTTAAGTTACAAAAAGGCTTTCATACACTTAAAAAATCTCATCACAGTTTTAAATATTGAATTCCTTTTCTAATTTAGTACTTATTAGGATCTCTTTTAGCTTCCACAATAACTTTTAAACGTCTTAGTATAGATTTTAACAATGCTTTGCAATTTCTGTATCGATGCTCGTCTATTCTTCTGTGATTAGTGTTTTTACTTCAAATTTGTTTTTATATGTCATGTTTTCCTACTTAAAGGTATGTGACTACCTTCGGAGCCCTTTTTTTTAAGTATGTAAATTTTCAACTAAATAAACACTTTTTTAATTTGAAATGGGACATAAAACTGTAATTCAAATAAAAATTCCACAACATTAAAAAATAATTTTAGATATATTGGGAATTTTGAGTAATATTTTAGTGAAAAATTGCAGTTGCGGCAAACCTTGTATTGAAATTTCTAATTAAAATATTCAAATAATATTTATGCAGTACATAAATAATATCATTTTCTGTGTTTAGAACTATACGATTTGTAACACTTTTGAACATTTTTGAAATATGTCAATTTTTATGCAAGAATTCAATTTAAAAAAAAAAAACTAATGTTATTTTCCCGCAAAAAGTGCAATAAAATACATAAATATATACACAGAGATTAGATTATAATCTATAATACAGATAAAACTAAATAAAACATTTTCTGAAAATTTCAATTCGATATCTTACAAAGAACTCATGCAGTAAACTTGGACCGTGAAGAAAAAATCCGGAAAACATAGTTTTTCAGAAAATGCATTTAAAGATTTTAATACAATATGAAAATGTTTCTATACTAATCGTGCATCTTTTAAACTCACCATATTTGTTGCTAAAGCTTTCTTTAATTTCATATTTAACTGATTTGGAGTTTTTTTTACCCTTTTGCTGTTTTCTGGAGAGTTTTATGGACTATAACAATTATCGTTTCATGTGAAATTTTAATGAAAAATTGCAGTTACGATTTTTTACAGAAAATTCTAATGAATCAATTCAAATAATATTTATACAGTACATAAATAATACCTTTATATGTATTAGGAATTGGAAAATTTGTAAAACTTTTGAAAGTTTTATAATTATGCCAAATTTTATGCAAAAAATGGATTTTTTAAATCTTTAATGATTTTTTTTCATAAAGTAAAAGCCGGTTTTGTAAACTCCATTTTAGGTATACTAACTATGCAATAACTTTGCTTCTAAATATCGTAGAAACAAAAATAGAGTGTTTTTTGGAATCTTAAATGTATGTGCTATAAAATAAAAACATAAAAAAACTTCAAAAATTTTCACCAAAATGGCGAATTTTGAGTAGTCACATACCTTAAATTCAAATTATCACCAAATATGATCTAAAGGGTTTAGGAAGTTTTTTCAGAATTTGGGGGCAGTTATAGTGAGGCCGTAGGGGTACGTTGAGAGCAATGCGCTTAAGATCCCTATCTTGTTAAAAAATGAACTCGTCTCTAATACCTAAATTTTGGACGGATAATTTTAAATAGTTCTTTAAAATATTTAAGTTAAACTCATTATTTCAAAAATGATAAAGAAATACCAAATTACCTATTCCTGAAAATGATTTACACCCCCACACAAGAACACCTCCGCATTTATGCTTCACTGTTCCAACTAAATTCTTAGTAATTATTCTTTTTTTCTTCTCCAAACTATTATATGTCCGTTGGAACTATAAATGTGTTCCAATTTGCTATCATTCCAACCAATTTGCTATCAACGTTGATTTTTCTAAAAACTTAATCCCTTATATGTATTAATTCTTTAAAATAATAGTTATGCTATGTTTCTTATTTCAAAAAGAAAAAAAATTCTGATACTAAAAAATATAGTTGCAGTTCCAATAAATAAGTTTTCATCAGTCGAAGACTTTGAATTTCATTGTAAATTGGAAGTGTACGAACACTTTTGTGAGGAACACTGTATGTATACATTTTTTCAAAATGTTTTCAGTGTTGTAGAGAATGCATCTATTTCTAAGAAATTTTTTCCAAAACGCTGCTGAAATTCATATTCAAATTAGCTCTTAAATTATTAATATCATAGTTCATCTAGTCATATGAATATCATCTGTTTATAAATAATATACTATGTAATGTTTAGTATATTTTAATAGTTACAAATATTTCAATTACAAATATTTCAAATATGTTGCCACTAGCAAGATATTTGAAGATGTCTGACTACATGTAATATATTCCTCTAAATTATAGAAAATTGTAAGGTAAGTTAACTATTTACTATTACTGTTTAAATATTATTTGCACAAATAAGCTATCTTTGCTCACACTTTACAAATACATTCAAAATGAATAACTTTTGAAAATATCTATTTTAAAAATATTTCATAAAAATTATTATACCAAAACAGAGTTTTTTTTTAAAAGAAAAAACTATTTCAATACATTTATCGTCAAAAATGTTTCAACACATAACCATAATAAGATTTAAATTAAAATCACCAAGTACTGAAAACATGGTTATGTTTGAAATTCCTGATCCTGAGTTATAAAAATAATTCACGCTATTTTGAAGAAATTTAATATTGAGAAACTGAAACTACAATATTTTAAATAAAGAAAGAAAAAAGGGGGGGGAAACCAACTTAATGAAAAAAAATTTGATTAGAAAAACGTAAGTCAAAAAGAGATAAAACTACAAAAATGGCGAAAAAGAACTTCAAATTTAAATTAATTTTATCTCCTCTACGAATATTTCTTCAAATCTGAATTCATCTAATCAGATTCCCGTCAATAAAAATCTTTAAAAGTATTTGAAAGCGTAATATTAGAAGATCCCTATGCAATTAAGTTTCGCTTAAAACAATATTTATCGCTTTAAAAAATAGAACGAACAGAAAAAATGAATTCGTGGATTAAAAAAAACTCTTCGGTAAAAAAAATAACAATCTAAATTCGTAAAGAATATTAAAATTAAAATTCAATTACATTTTTTCTTCTGAAAACTTCTATTTCATTTTCGTGTCCGCAAGGATGGAATATAATTAAAAAAGAACAAAAGCCTTCGACTGAAAAAGAAGTCCTCATAATTTCAGAAGTGTTAAGAGAACATTGATTTCACAGATGGTGGTGAAGTTTTGAAGATAAAAACTGCAATTGTAATTGTGTGCAAGAAAAAGAACGGTGTTCTTTGGAGTTTTTCTTTGCTGTTAGACATTTAAATTTTGGAATACTTTCTTTACTTATAGTCTCTTGTTTTTAAATTCGAATGCGAAGTTTAGTACATGCAAAATGATTAATCCATTGCTTAAGCAGAAGCTGCAATTAAATCGTTTGTAATAATTTAATATAATAATTGTAACTCAGTTTAGTTTATAATAGCTAAAATTTCTGATTCATTTGTGTTCTTGAATTTATTATCTCTTAAAAAATCTTATTCTCATTTTCTCATGTAAAATTTGTATGTTCTAAAGTGCATCATGTTTTAAGCATCATAGAGAGTTTAATACCAGAATTCGATTTCACACACACATAAGATGGAAACTATCATTAATTTGTTAATTTAAAAGTTGCAGTTGCATTTATAATTTAATTCCCTCAGTTTTAGCAACAATTGATATAAAATTAAGCCCAAAGAAACTGTATTTGTAATAATACGTAAACTACTCTATACTCTAGAGTAGATCACTGGACTACTCTATACTCTAGAGTAGACACCTGGACAATTCTATACTCTAGAGTAGAGACTCTACACTCAAGAGAAGCTACTCTATACTCTAGAGTAGACCCCTGGACAATTTTTTACTCTAGAGTAGACCCCTGGACAATTCTATACTGTACAGTATAGAGTTGTTCAGGGGTGGGCAACATGCTTTAGCTCGCAGGTCACATTGTGGGAGCAGAGGATGCCAGGAGACCACGCCTTTTTAAAGGGATTGTATTCATTATAAAAATAAATTGAAAGTTTATTGAAATTGTTCAAATGTAAAGAACAACTTTCCTTTGAAAATTTCTTCATAGATGAGAATTTGTCAGCTATTTTAAAGATTTACAAAAGTCTATTAATGTTATAGCATCTAGCATTTCCTTCACATTAGTATCTAACTGCAAGCCAATCAGTTCAAGTGGTATCTCTTCAGGTGCTGTATCAATGCCAGCGGTAATGGGATATAACAGAGAAAAATAAATTTAGTTGCTTTTTTCAAATTCGAAAATCTTGTGATCTCGTCCTTCAAACTTTGCGAATGATCTATTTGTAGGAATACTTTTAGGTGTTTTGGTTTCTCAATAAGGGAATAAAGGAATGTTGTTTCTCACAGTAAAAAATGTAAGACGAATTTTTGATTGCGCTCTGGAACGACATTCTGATTCAAAGTGGAATTTCTGACTTTCTTGGCAGGTCGCTATTTGCCTACTCTTGCTGTAACCAAAGCTTAAAAAATATTTTTTGATGTCTACAATTATGGTGATTTGTACAGAAAATCATTTAGCAATCAATGGGTTTGTGATTCATGTATATTTATAAAATGTGTTTATACACACGCATGTCTGTTAAGATGTTCCGCACGCACACACACACACACACACATATATATATATATATATATACTATATGGAAAAAAATATTAATTGGAATCTACTTATGCAGAAATGCCTTATGGTATTGAGATTATGACAAAAGTATTTAGAAATATTAACTTCAAAAATTAATGTGTGTGTTTCTACAAAAAGTTGAATTTCAAAAAAAAAAAAAAATTTTAAAAAATATCTAATGTTAATTAGATAAATTAATTCTAAAAATAAAATAATTTTTCTACTATATAACTTGCCAGAGCTGATGATTATTGTTAAGTGAGTACGGAGTATATTACAATGTATATTGCAACACTTCCTAACTTTAGCGCTCTCTCCCCGCACCGTCAAATGAGTCTGATCCAAATTTTTCCCCGTCTTTCCCCTTTATCGTGCGCTGTGATTTCGATAGCAAGTTTTTTTTCTTTTCAAATTGAATACTTAGGAAGTTATTAAACGCGCGTACCTGTTGTTTTTTCTTGTAACTATTTAGTAGGTGTTCTCTTATCCAAAAAATCTATAAAAGTACTAAAATGTCTTCCACAAATTAACAAAAAATTACTTGAATTTTTACTGTAAAAGAGCTCAAATACTTAAAATTTATTCCTCTTGTGGCAATAATTAAAATAAAATAAAATTTTTTATTCTATTTTTCCCTTTAAAAAATAAGTAAACTTCTTTACAACATAGATAGATACTGAAATTCTGGAAAAAAATATTCTCCACTCTAATGTACATAAAACGTGAGGAGATAAATGTATTGGAAAGGGGACCTATGCACTTACTATTAGAGAATTAGACACATTGACGTGATGCTAAAATTTTCAATAATCATAGTGAATTTTATAAAATTTAGTTAAAACATTTTTACTAACATGATTTTTAAAATGTCAAATGATCCATTATTAAGATCGTTTCAAATACAAAGCATAGTTTAGGGTTTGGTAAACATCAAAAGTTTTATCATTATTTATCCAAATAAACTTGTGTAGTGTTATAAAATGGGTCGATTAATGAGTTCCAAGCTTGCTTGGGAACTGAACACTGGGTGTTTTGCTTCAGACTGACCACTTGACTGAAACATCTACACATGTACCCCAGTGCCTAAGGTCACGTAGATTGAGATAGGCACGAAAGGCCTTGGCCCTTATGGGATGTTGCACCAATGAATTTAGTTCAGTGTGGTAAAAACACTTCACCAATTACTTACAAAAAATTATAAATATTTTTGGGGCCGTGGGTAGCCTATTGGTTTGAGCATCGCACTCCAGAACGAAAGGTCTGGGTTCGATGACCGATGCCACCAAATACCCTCCGAATACACACGGATTACGTGCTTGTTAAATCAGTGGGTCCGAAAGTCTTGTGGGCGGTCGCCACAGAAACCACTGGTAAAGGGGGCTAGAGAATATCCCCCTCGAGTTCTATGCCTAAATTGTGGAGGTGAAGATAAGTGGTCAACTTTCATTCCTTCCCTTCAGGAAAACAACCTTCCAACAACAATAAATATTTTTAGAATAATATTCTATATCAACAATAAAATTAAAAGGATTTTAAGAAGAAAAAGAGGAAAAGTAGGGACAATGATTTTTTTAACTGATAAAACTAATGTAATTAATTATTTTGAAAGGATTTAATATCAAATATATTGCATACTTTATATTTGGTCTTAACAAAAAAGGAAATTGTTGTCTTTTAAAATATGCTAGAGCTTTTTCTGTTAAACTTTTCATATTATAAAAGACATTAACCAGGAAGAAGTCGCGTGGGGCTTAGAGTCAGCCCAGGCTCTCGAAATCTTTAATTTTGAAAAACTTGACCTTATCAGTATCAGGACAGTCTTTGTGGAAATTAAATTGTATTTGTCACATATCTCCCTCTTTTTTGGGAATGGGAAACGTTTTTTTTACAATCTTTAGGTAATTGAGGTGACTGGCGCGACCACTTTTGTTCTAATATATTTTCTATAAACAGTCTACATTTTTCCATTATGAATGAATTAGAGCTTTTGATAGATGTGTTGTACGAATCATTATGGTTTAGAAATGCAAATGAGCAGAATATGAGAAAAGAAATTGGCTTCTGCAATCTCTAATGGATGAAGCTGAAACTGTGCAAATAAGGGAAGAAATTGATGAAATAAGGTATTATTAATCATGATAACGAAAGTAAATTTTGGAAAATCGATGAACATGAAACGTTTGAGTTGAATAGAAAATTTTCAAATGCTACCTAAAAAACTCCCCCAAGAAAGATAAAAAAAAAATCTATAAGTGTACCACAAGACACACTGCACTCTGACGAAAAGACACAGGCAAGTAAAGGTTCAACTAACTATTTGTCGATCATCTAAGGACAATAAAACTACAATAAATTGAACAAAATATAACAGTTTTGCCAGCAAATATCATTCCTGTAATGTTAGCGAAAAGGCTCTGTGATCTGTATCTTTTATTGAAGCTACGCACATTTGAAACATTTTAGTTCAGTTTGATTGGATTTTTTGTCAAATTGTGAAAGAAAAATAAAACAAGTCCTTAAAGGTAGTTAAGTATATTTTCTCTTAATTAAATTATTCACCGGAATTACAATTTGTATCGTGTATAATAAAAATAAGTATACAAAAAGGATTAGGAGGGAGGTACTTCGTCAACAGCGCGACCACTAACGTGAGTATCGAGTGTGCGCTTTCTCCCGGTTTAATTAAAGCTCAGTTCATTAATTGAAGAAAAAAACCAATAAATTTATTGCTTGTAAAACTGAATAGCGTACTTTCCTTTTCATGAATACATACCTTTTGAGTCCCAAAAGTTATTGGCACAGTAATATCACATACCTTTTTTGTATGCTGTTCAATTGTATAATTTCCAATAATTAAATTCAAAGCTTGATCATTAAATTTTTTGTAAATATTTGATAATAATTACATTTTAAAAATTTATTCACATCTTAAAGTGTCAAAATTTTTTGACTCACACTGTGTTTGCTGAACTTATAAAATTAATTTTTAAATAACAAGTCAACGAAAGTTTATATTCTTTGAAGAAACACTAAAGTTTCAAATAACTGGAAACAATAATAATCAAAGAAAATCCTTCGAAAATTTACAAGTTTAACTCAAATTAGGAAAATATAAAGCACAGCAATCCCTCGTTTTTACTGGTTCCAAAAATAACCTTAAATACTAAAGTTCCACAAAACAAATCTTCCTTAATGATTTTAAATATTTAACACTTTATACTTTTTTACCCCAATCAATATTTACTCACACTGAGAAAGCATGTCAGTTATTGAGTACTAAAGAACAAATTGACTTCAAAACCAGATGTTCCCATGTAGTCATTATGCGAACATCACAACCTTGTGCAAAGAGAGAAAAATTTTTTTTGGCTCTCTTAAACGCCTTAATTAATTGAACGTTGGTTAATGTATATTGAGTACTCGATAAATTTTCATATTTTATTAACGGTGAACAAAGATTTCGACACAGCTGTTAGGCAGAAAAACAAAAGTAACAAATTTAGCTTAAGATGTCGCAAAATGTTAAAACTTCGGTGAGTATCACACCAAGCAAAGTTAATTTAAAGTAAGAATAATTTGATTTTTTTATCATTGAAAAACTATATGTTTTTCTCCCGTGACAACTGTATCCGTTTTTCTTCAATGACAATGTAATAATTTGATGAATGCTGTAATTTTTTATAAGCAACATGCATGCTTATTGAGAAATAACTTTTCTTCAGTAGCAACGTCCAATTTTTAATAACGTAATTATATAAAAGTAAGACGAACATTTTTTTCCATTCAAAGCTGATTGCGAATAAAAATTGCCAAATTGTAACTTGTACATACAAATTCAATAAAGATAATCTTTAAATAAATTTTTTCATTGTCGATATAATTTTTAATAGATGATTCCATTTTATTGTGACAATTAAATTTTTGGTAACAATTATTGGTGTAAGATTTAGTTTTAAAGGTGAAAAATGTAAAAAAAAGTAATTGTCGAATATAAAAAGCGTTTTTACAAAGTTTCTGGCACATATACTGAGATGAGCACGAAACATGATGATAATAGTTGGTACTATGAAACAACCTGGCTTGTGCCTTTTGCTTATAAGATGTTTTTCATTTTAACTTCAAATCTAGTTTAATGTTCATCCATTCAAACCACTGTAATTTGATGATTAAATTAACAGGATTTGCAACAAGTGACGTTCTAGACTTCATTTCAAAAACAGTAACAAAAATAAAAAAAATATTGCATCATGTTAAAGGAATCTTAATCTTTAAGTATATATTAGATGTGATTATAAAATTAAAGCGTATCAGTTAAAAAGTCATCCTTGTCATGTAACAATAATTTAAATGGTTCATTGCCAAAGTCCAGTTATATCTTTAAGAGCAGTCGTGTCAAACTCACGGCTCGGCCAATATACATGAAACATAATAACATGAAATATAAAATAACACACACTGACAAAGAATACAAAAGTAGAAGAGGTGAAATTCGCTAAATTTCTTTATAATTATACACTTTTTTTGCTATTATTAAACAAAATGCGGACATTTATTTCGAATATATAAAAAAATATTATTTTTCAATTCCTATTATTAGTTCACTCTCTAACTATATCTATTTATATATATATTTATCTTGTTCAAATTTTCAATCGTTAATAAAATGCATTTTAAAGCACTCAATTGAGCTGAAAATTTTTATACACGATACATTTGGATAATAATACAGTAATTTAAATATCATTAATAAAAATTAATTGATTAAGACTAATTATTCGAAGAATTACAAATAGTGCCACGCTGGTATGAGCTTGGATTGGATGATAGTGCAGTAATTTAACTACCATTAATAAAAATTAATTGATTAAGACTAATTGTTCGAAGAATTACAAATAGTGTCACGTTGGTATGATTTTTGGGGACTTGGGTCTAAGCTTTTTTTAAAAGATTTTTTTTCTCATGTTTCAGAGCATTCATTTGAAATGAAATTTTATATATACGATTGTTTTGGATGACAATACGATACTTTAACGATATTTAATAAAAATTAATTGCCACTTCATGTTGTGAATCTGTCATATGTATATACATAATTATATTAATTGTAACTATTTAATAAAAAGTAACTGAAATGAAATTTTTGTTGATCTAAGTAGGAATTAACTTAATTTTTTTTATATTACTTGTTTTGAACATTAAAAACCTGTGGCTATCAATGCTGTTTTAGAGTAATGCTTGTTTCAGAGTGATATTACTTTAAATAAAAAACGCTCTTTCACGAAGTCATTCGTAAAGATTCTCAAACGTTTCTTCTTTGCTATATGCCATTATTCTTTTTGTACTAATTAAATGTAAGTCGAAAATGGACATGTAAATTTTCAGATATGATAGAGATATCTGAGTAAGAAATATACATGCAAATTAAGACCAAATAAAAACATCCCTTTTTCTAATATTCATGGCATCTTTACATACAATTGAACTCCAAAACAAGCATTACATATTTTTGAAATACTACTGTCATAGAAGATGCATTTTACATATTCATAATACAAATTTCTAGTACTGAAATTTCGAACAGTATTAATTATTCTTTTTTACAAATGTTTTATCAGTTGCAAAATTAGTTGTGAGTTAATCCTTACAGCAAAGTATTTATATATTCAAATACATTTAATACTATATTTAAATAATTATGCTTAGGAAATTAAAAATTTGCCCCACCAAACGATATTTCGACACAAAGTTTAAAAACGTGTCAAAAATTATTTAGGAATAACTTTTTGTAAATTTATTGCAAAAAACTGAAAAGTATGAAAACAAATTAAATTTCTTTCAATTTATTTATGGGTTTTGATTCACTAATAAGAAATGAATGTTTTGCACGCAGATTAATAATGTGTGAAATGTTCTACAATAATAATTACATTTATATTTTGATGTAAATATAATATTAAATTACAGAACGGGAAATAAATTAATTAAATTACATTTAAAACTTTTATAGCTGAAAATCTGCAAACGGATTTCTTCAAAAATTGTGGGTTTATATGATAAAAAGTCTGTTAATTTGAAATAATATTCTTAAATAAAATTCTTGGTTATACATTCATGAATCCAAGCATGAATTGACTATCTAAATATATGGATGGAAAAGACTATGATTTACAATGTATGCTTAATAAAACTTTCCTAGATACTTTCTGATTTAAATGTTTAAAGAATGAATAAAGTTAATCTTCAATGTAAAATAAAGAACCAAATACTTCTTTCAAATTTAAAATCTAATATTTTTATGACTTGAAATGCAAGAAAATTGGAAGAATGCCACAATTGCTTCAAATTCAAAAATATTTCAAAATGTGTAAAAAAAATTACATCTATTGTTTGTTATTTCATCAAATAATTTTTTTTATACTGATTAAAGTACATGGTAGTAAATGAATAAATAAAATGGGATGCAGAATGTATTACTTGAAGCAACTGTTGTACATAATGATTGATTACAAAGTGCATATAATAAATATATACTCGTAAATAAATTTTATGTGCTATTTATTAACGGAAATGCGTTCTCAAACAACGTACATTAAAAAATTTATCTAATATATAACTACATATATAAAACTACATACCACTTTAAATACGGCTAATCAAATAAAGAAAATGGTTTACGAAGCTACAAATAAGCTATGTAAATTCCAATTGGATATGCATAAAATGATTTCGACATAATTCACAGAAATTTTATTCCACATCCCCATTTTATTCCAAAAACGAAAAAAATATTCTGACTATTTTTTGGAATTACATTTAGAGTAATACTTATTCTTTTTTTTCCTAAAGGAGTAAAAAAACAGACAAAAAATCTCCTAAAAGTCACAAGAAAAGAATAAAGTAGTAAAATAAAATGGCGAACAAATGCAACAGTGGCAATTGATAGACCGCATTAATTCTAACGATTTTACCCAGGAACTGATCATCAATTTAATGTTATTTCCAGCCATCTCTCGTCACTGTTCGTTACTTATTTATTTATTTACTCATTCCGTGGCACATCGATTCAAACTATTTACATTTATGGTATGTGACTACGAAATGACTTGCACAGTATTATGAAAAAGGATGAAGTATTTTCCTTGCTTCGCTTCTTCTGAGAATAATAAGAGTCTACTTTGAATGTCACATGATGGAATGAAATTTAAAATATCGCTTACAGCCCTGGATTTGATCAAAATAATGGAATATCTCATGGAAATTGCATTACTAGTGCTTTCATATATCGCTATAATTTTAATCTTTTTTTTTTTTTGTACGTTTTCTAATATAAAACAGCGTATCAGTTTCGAACCAATTTTGTAATAAATTGTTTAGTTTCTTTTAGAATAAATCTCTTTGTCTTAGCTAATGTAGCATGAAATTTTATTCAATATTTAAAAAGGCTAAGATTCTAGCTCATTTGAGTTTATAAGCATTTTCTTTTAATTCTGATTTATTTTAATTTTGATGAAAGTAATGGCAATTATATGCTAATTTTTCTAAACATTTAACTCTAAACTAGCTTTGATAGCATTTACCAGGGTAATGAAAACAAAACAATATTGCTTTTGCTTTGAATTAAAAAACATAACTATTTAAAGTTTTGACAATTTTTTTTTGATAAAATTTTTTATCGTCCGCTGAAAAAAATAGAATAAAAACACTTATTTTAACTTTCTATAAAAAAATGAAGCAATCCGAGAAAAATATATTATAAAATTTGTCTTCATACGCTTTCAGAAATGTAAAATGCCACAAAAATATTAGAAAACAAATAAGCAATTCCTTATGAAGGCAGTATTTTACTTCCAGATTTGTTGAAAAATACCTGCAGTGGGCTTTTCGTTTACAGAATGAGAATATAATAGCTATATTTTTGCCTTTTTGTTCTTTATATGTAGAATATAAACTCTCTAAGGAGGTCATATTTTTTCAAGTTAATCACTGCTTTGTCAAAATGCACGGAAGCTTCATTAAAAGTTTAGATTGTCAAGGTTGTAATAAAAGGAGTCACTTTTAAGGTTCGCCATTAACTTGTATTTTATTCATCTTTTATAACTTGAGCGAGTTAACTTGTGACGTTTTCTCTTAAACTAGCATGGAGGACTGGTCTAAAAAGTTTTACTTAAAGTTTAACTGCCACCTCCGCAAAGTGGAAATATATTATGTAGATTGGATCCAAGATATATAAAAGAGGGTGAGAAAGAAAGAGAGATGTATGTGGAAATAGATAGCTGTTAGAAAGTTGAGCAGTTAGTGATTAGTAGTGCGCAGGATTTCACTCTTTGGAAATTAGATTCACCGACTAGTTAGTACTTCGCTACCTAAGCCATGGCATTTATTAGCTTGGGAAGTGAAATCAATTTTTGGAAAGTTTCGGATAAGCCTTATTGATCGTTGTATCCGAGATTTCAAAGGGAGCTCCTGTAATTTTGTAGGGGCGTTAAATCTGAGTCTCTACAAGTATTTCAGATAAGCTAACTTTTGATTATTAAAGTATTACTTGAGCTCCCTCCTAACTCTTGTGGGAGTAGGGTTAGGTAGTCTAATAAAAATTTAAATTTTCATTTGTGTTTTGCAGTTATTTTTTGGTGTTTTGTGGCATGGTAATTACAGGAATTGTAAGAAATAAACTGGCCACTTCAAAGGACTCAAGGATCCGTTCTATTAGTCTAAACGAGATAAAATTCAAACTACAGATAATTTAAATGATGCGCGTGACATTTACTTATTAAAATATTTTAGTACAATAATTCACCGATAGATAGCGCTGTCATATACATAGTCATATTTAATAGGCTTTTAAAATCTTCAAGAATACATAGTAACAGTAGTGAAACTGCTCAATGTGATACCCTTCCTGTTCAACAATGTGCTTTAATCACAGGACCATATTTTCAACTGCTGCGTTGATAGCCGTGGCTGGAGTAAGTCTGCCGGAATATCGAGAACTGTCCTTCAGAATTGCTGGGCTTTGACGGTCGATATTGTCCTTAGGAAACCACACGATCGAAAGTATCAGTGGGTAATATCCAGCGAACGAGAAGGCAATGTATTTGGAAAAGTGACGTCTGATCACCCGTACACATGCGAAATGTTATTTAAGTAAATGCTTTACACGGTGATCAACGCAATCCGCGCCAACTTCCACGAAAGTTATATCCGGAAGCCAACCACCCTGTTAAAGATGTGTTGTTATAAAATCCCTCAGCATATCATGGTACTTTTTTTGACGGAATAGGTTTAAATTCCATTTGCTCTTATCTCTTCAAATAAATAATGTCCAAAGAAAGAGATAGCAGTGAAACCACACCATACAACAACTTTTTAAGTTTTATATTAGATAGCGTGAGGAATTTCGGTTGCCCAAACTCGAAAATGGTGGGTGTTAACTGACCCTTTGAGGCAACAGTGAGCTTCGTGACTCCACAGAATATTCCATGGACAAATGTCGTCCACTATTATTAGAGCAAGGAATTTAATTGCAAAATTTTACGTACCTCTGGGCGCCAGTCCTGTAATTGGTGTAGAGTATTTATTTAGTACGAAAAAATGAAAAAATCCTCAATAAGATTTGTCGAACAGTGGAATACGGCATATCCAGGAAACGGGAAATATGCGGCACACACTCACACTACTATTCAGGGACTGAATGCTGGCTTCAACGGCTGTAGTAGCCACATTTTCGATGCTGGAAGACGGGATTTGCTTTCGTTCTCTACCTGGAAGAATGTCAATTTGTCTAATTATTTCAAATTTCTTTTTCACGTTGCGTAGGGGCATATATATACTTTGGACTTCTTTGTATCCGCTTTATACGGCAGAATTCTTTCACAGCTGAAATGGAGTTTTGCTGGTTCTGTTAGAACCACTTTACCAATAACGCTTTTTATTGCAATGGAGGCAAGATGTGCATCTTGCTACTGCTCGTGTAGGATCAACCTTTTTTTGTCCAAAGAGTAATGCAAATAGGCATGCATTGTAACAGAAATGCTATTTCTGATTTGGAATATATGCGAAGAAGTACACACTCAATATGTAATACAGCGCCTCCTACTATTGGAATTTCGCACTCATTCGTTTTTTATTAAATAAATGTTAAGTGCATTATTTGAATTATTTGTACTTCAAATTTCATCTTATTTTAACCAATAAAGTGGATTATAGAGACCTCTGAATCATTAAAACTTATTTCTTGCTAATCCTGTACTTCTATTGTAAGATCGAGTTCATGTTAAAGCTTCCAAAAGTAAGTCTAAGCTAATTTTCACAGCTTTTAAAAACGCAAAATTACTTTCTTTCAACACTTTTAGGAGTAGAAATTGCAATTAAAATTCGTATTAAATACAAAGGCCTGCAATTTCAGTAAAAAGTCAAATACTCCTTTCAGGATCACTGAAACATTTTATTCCAAAATATCTTTTCCATAACAATCGAACAAACTTTTTAAAGACGGATTGTTCCCTTTCACAAATAATTAGATAGTTATATTCACGGTTGTCATGAAAAAAAAAGAAATAATTATTAACTCTCATAATTAATATTAAAATCCTAAAATAAATGAAAAAATAAAACATTTGAATAGGTTTGTATTACAATCTGTAGAATATGGACCGCACGGAAATCGTTAGTGAAGATGAGAGAGGGCATTGCAATCTCAAACAAGACCTTAACTGTCAAACCATCTAATTCCATTAAGTCATCAATATTTTTCTTGTTTACATTTAATTTCCATTAATCGCTACAAAAAATGAAGTTTTAAATACATATGGATAGAAATCCAGGGTTAAGTAGAGATGTCGACGAGAACGACTATCGGTTACCATTAAAAATATATGATACAGCTATAATTAATCAAATAAATATTAAAATTAGGATATTTATTACATTGCGCTTCATTACATTTTAAAATATTCGAAAAGATTTAAAATATCATAAGTTATACATTAATAAAATCCGTTAGTGTGAAAAAAAATTCAAACATATACAGGGCGAGTATAAGTGATAAACGTGATTTTAAGCAATTATATTTTCAAAACTACTATATGTATTACAATAAATTATGCATGAATGTAAAGAGAAATATACTAAGCTTTTCCTCCGACAATGTGATCAACAGCACATTCAAGATCGCTGTGATTGAAATCCAAAAATGGAGACAATGACAGAAAAGAGTTTCGAGTATTAGAGTATGTACGGGTTTTTTTTCAGTTTTTTTCGGTACAGTGTGCATTTAAAAGTCGCTACAGAAATGAAGAACCATCCAATAAGAGAATTCTGTGATGGTATCATCAATTTTAGAAAACTGGTTGCTTGTGTAAAAAGGAAAAGCAGCAATTGGCCAAGCGTCTCGGAAGAAGCAGCAGAGATGATGAGGCCGAGTTGTGTTCTTAGTCCACGGAAGTCTGCTGAAGTGGCCGTCTGTAATCTTGGAATGCCTCAGAAAGTGGTATGGAAAATTTTACCAAAAAAAAGGAAGATTCAAGTCGTATCATTTGCAATTGACACAACAAATAACAAAGAACGACAAGTAAGCATTTGTGCGCCTTTACGAACCATTGGAACGATGGTGCTACAAAATGTATAGAACGAACTGGATTAAAATTGAACGTAGGCCGTGTAACAAGAGGGTTACACATCAAACATTGTAACAAAAAGAAAACTTGGTATATTTCTTTTTATATTCATGTATAACTTTTTTGTAATATGCGTAGTAGTTTCAATGATAGATTCTTTTAAATTGGATCCAGTATTTCTAATATTGAGTGAATATTAACGTCGCACTGTTCAGCTACACGAGGACTTTTGGAAACGTGCCACGTAATTTTGAGCCATGGTCAAGTGACGCGGACGACACCAGATCTGGCACCCCCCTCTCCTAACTACCACACCACACCAACGGGAGGACGTTTGAGCTCCTGACAGATTTAACGCGCATCGCTCCCCTACACGGCCCAACATTGCGTAGCCAAAAAGTAAATAAGTTAGTCATTTTTTTCTGTTGTTTCAAATTGTTTAACGTTGGAAATGTACTAGCCTCCCTTTTCAAGTTGTTATTATAATTCTTTTTTTCATTTTCATTTTTGCCGAATCTGATTCGTTTACTAACGATCAAGTGCTTTAAGCACAACTCTCTAAATTCGGTTCATAGTTGAATGAATACGGAGCAAAATATTTAAAAGTTAGATAACATAAGGATAGAAAATGATCCGTTATATCCCTGGAGTACAACAAACTCTTTAACAGCAAGGAAACACAGAAAAAAAAATAACTGAATCAGATATCACAAAATTACGCTTTTGAACCACTACAGATATCACTTTCAACGTAAGAGTTTGAAAAGCCTCATTAACAGATTCGGTTTTGCTGGGTCAGGAATAATTTACAAACCGAAAGTACGAGAGGGAGGGGGAGGGTTAATCATCCTTTCACCTCTGAAGAAAAGGAGAGAAAACTAATTTGTGCGTGCCTGATCAATGAAAACATTCTGATGCTCTCCATCCTCCCGCTCTAACTCCGTGGAATTTTAAAATGCGTGTTTTCAGCAACGTAACGCCCAAGGATAGTTTTCTGTGGTAAGTTTGTGAAAATAATAATGCAAATTAAGGCGCTTATTCACTACCGTTGGATACTAATTAGTAAAATTTCGAATGTGTGTGAGAAGGAGAAAAGTTTCCTCAGTTTAGCAATTTCGGATCATGGCATATATTCTCATGGGCTTCTTGTTTTGAACGAAAATTTTCCAACACCGAGAGACATGGATTTGGTAATACATATAGGCTTCCAGAAAGCATTCTCGTGCAGCAGTTCTAATGAATGAAAATTCTATTTAATAATAAAATTTGTTGAGGTTTAGTTAAGATACTGCAACTTTAAATTCAGTTCACTTCTGTATTGTGATACTTCCGAGCTTCATTTTGGAGTCTGTTTACTTTAATAGGATTCGAGGTGGATAATTAGATAGGTAAAGCCATTTTGCGTGTTTCTGGGGGGGAGAAATGGTTAAAGGTAAGTTTGTTTTAAAACTATAATGAACATAAATCCCTTACAACGATTGTGAATAATTTTATTTATTACTTCGGCTAAGAATTTTGAAAAATAATTAATGGAAACAATTTTATTCATATCAGCGAAGGTTCCTGCACGATAATTTATAGACCTCGTATTGCTTCAAATTGCAATGTTAATTTGACCAATCAATCAATCAGCCATAGTTTAGTTGAAATTCAAATATTTTATTTAAAACGTAAGCCTTTTGCCTTTTTCTGTGCAGGGTGATCCCGAATCCATGGTACAAACTTTAAGGGTAGATACAGAAAATTGTAACAATTATGTATTGTATAGGAATGTATGGGCTCGCGCGCGCGAGTGAAGCGTTGGAGCACAAACACAAAAAATGACAGAAGAAAGGAAATACAAAGTGGTTATTGAAAGCGTCTTTGGCAAGTGTAATGTTTTCAATAACTGTTCAAAATTGCGTCCACCAGTAGTGATACATGCTTGACAGCGTCGGTGGAGCGATTGGCGTTCACGTTCAAAAATTCTAGGTGTTTCACGCACACGTTCAGCAGATTCGGTTACTCGAGCAACGCGATCCTCATCTGAGCCAAGTGGAGTCGCATGAACATGATTCTTTAGATGTCCTCATAAAAAGCAATCGAGGCTTGATGAAGCGGGAGATCGGGGTGGCCAAGGGATTGATCCACCGTGCAAAATTCATCGCATCAAAAACGTGGTGTTCAGGTAAGTGAGCACATCGCTGTAAAAATCTGTGATCCAGAATTCGTCAATCAGGAAACTATGCGTGATACATTCGTAGCACAGCTATGCCTTTACCATTTGCACGGGCATACATGTAATGCATGTCTGCTTTTTGGCATACGTAGAGTTTCCCATTGCGGACGTGTGCAATATTGTGAATAAGGCTTTCTCCTATTGAGATGAATCATCTTGAACGGCAGCTAGACATCTACTGCCCCTAGAGACAACGCAACCAACCGATAATTCCATTTATGTTTTCCTTTATTTCTCCTGCTCACGCCTCACCGCGTCACTTGCACCCATACATTCCTGTACAATAAATGATTGTTACAATGTGCTGTACTTATAAAAAGTAAAGTTTGTACTTTGAATTCGGGACCACCCTGTATATGCTCTACAACTTTTTCTAATGAAAAAATGAATACAAATTTAAATAACCTAGTAGTTACAAACTTGAAGTGAATAATAAACTTTTGAAGAAAATAACAAACTTGAACTGTTGTGTAATTCTAAATAAATTGTTAAATGGTATTTTAAAGGGAACAGTAAGGAACATCATACACACAACTACACACACCACGAATCACACCACCACACGCATAACGTACACTTTAACACCACACGCACATCAAATTTGGCGATGTATACGTTGAATAATATACATAGATAATTCGTTAGTATCGTGGCATTTTAAAAAAAATCTTTAAAATTGTCATCTTGTTTGCTATTTATCTAACCAATAATTTAGTTTTCCCCCAAAAATTAAAATCAAGGGCAAATGCTGATTATTTTATTGAAAAAAATTATAAAATTCTCGTGCACCAGAATGTATTACATGGGGCTCACTGAAGTATTAATCACACATTACAAAGGAAAGAAGGGAAAAAACCTAAGGTTATCAAAGATTACAAATATTTACAACAAATTCACAGAACTTTTCAAGATCACTTTTACTGAAAAAAAGTTGGTCAAAATTTGGAGGACAATTCATGTTAAGTCCCTTGAAAGCCATTTTTATAATCTTTCTCTCTCAGACATGCTTGGAACACAGAAGACGCACATGTGTTCTAAGTTTTCTTCGCCAACATTACAATCACAGGAAGATGAAGGAACAAAATTAAATGTGTTCAAGTAGCTTTTAAAGTTACCATGGCCAGTAAAAAATTGGGTAATTTTGTGAGCAGTATAAAAATTGTGATGGCATGATAGCCTCTTATTAATGGTTGGAAAAAATTTCTTATAGTTAAGCCCTCTTTATTTGAAATGAGATATTCTTAGTACCCAGACTTTACCATTCTTTCTTTCGTTATCTTCTAAAATGATTTAGATGCTTGTTGTTGAATATATTTATATGATTTGAAATGATAATTCCTGTATTACAAATTCCTGTATGACAAATTCTAAAATTCCTATTATAAAGTCTAGTTACTGAATTTTTGTTAAATCTTTAATGGACTTAATTCATGGTGGTCACATAAGTACAAACACGTGCTTGAATTCAGAACATATATTAGACTATTAAAGTTTATGTAAAATTCTAATTTTGATAATTATGTGAAAATGCTAAAATATTAAGATTTGTCCAAACAAATTTTCGAAATTAAAAATTATATGGGTACTTATAAATCAAGAACATTTTGTTTTTTTATGCACATTATATTTTTTGAAAATTTTTCATTTTTCTAAAAGAAAGTTTCTGCGAAGAGCATCCAAGTTACTCAATTTTAAAATATCTTTCTATCCTATTGGTATTGCAATATTTAAAATCATAAAATTTTAAAAATTAAGGTATCCAAGCACGTTCGGAGTACTTTTTAACAAAATAGCATGCTAAAAACATTATAAATGCTCTTTTAGGACTCAAATCCAATAAATATTTATATTTAACTATCGAAATTTAAATTAAATTACCTGAATTTTACAAAAATCACAATTATATGTGAAATTTTAGCAATATTTTTGAAAAACTTCAAAGCAGTTAGAGTAAAAAATAATAAACATATATTAGTAAAAGTATTACTAAAACAAATTAGATGCATTTATCTAGAAAATGTACTAAAATTTTAATTTTTTATTAAAATTTGAAAATTTTAGAGCTGATTGAGTAAACATTATAAGAAATGTTGCATTTTTTGAGACCATTATTTAAACAACAAGCCATAACTCTAAAAGTATTCATACAATAAGAAATATTTTAGTACATTTTCTAGACAAACATAAATATCAGGTTCAAAAAGTTTTATAGAAATACATTCGTAATATTTTGAGTTATCAGACTTTCTATGATAGATTTTGAGCAATTTATATTCCAACTTCTGGTAGATCAAAAACCCACTTCCAGTTTTACTAAATTTATAAAATTGATTGTAACTTGGCCTCTAGGTAGTGTAGAAACAAAACAAAGTATGTTTCGTAAAATTAAAAGATAGCTCAATTCAATAAAATAAAAAACAAAATATCTGTCTTGACTGAATTTGCTCATTTTCAACGTGTTCGGATACCTTAAGACCAACATAACTAAAATTATATTTAAAAACAATTTTTAGAACAAAGTGTTGCCAGTTTGTAATTTTCATAGATGTTAAATCTATAGATGTATAATTAAAAATATTCAATAATACGCGCATTAAAAATATTTTAGCGGAAACATTAGAAGTTAAATCTTAACAGCATGGAAGAAATTGATTTTATCGATCAAATACATCCATATTGTTTGATTTAGTTCTTTCTGTCACAGTGTACAGAACTTATTTTTGTAGCAACCGAAAAAGTCGTTTAAAAATCAAATAAGAACAAAATTGACATTTTCCTTCCCAACATTTTCTCTCTACTCTTTTTTAATCTCACTGTTGAGGTGTAAAGAGGACTTTTTAAGAACTTTAATCTCGATATTGGAAATATAAAACATTTTAACACGAACTATTATCGCTTTTTTCTCTTCGCTAAGCTTCCATTTTTCTAGCTCACTAAGTAGTTCTTACAAATAAGTGGTAGGACAACTTTAAGGAAACAGGTTTCTTTTTAGCTGGTAAAAAATATTAGTTATCGGAGTGGCTGATGCTCCTCTTTTGTGATGTTTGTATTAGGCATCGACACTCTCTTCAAAGAGGACAGAGTTTGTAACTGGAGTTACAAAAAGTTCTCTTTTTTTTGGAACAAGAGGTTTGAAAAAAGAATAAGATCTTTTTACAGAGTTTACAGTTTTCTGTTAAAAAAAAATTAAAACTTGTGGTGTATTGTGTGGAGAAGAAAAGAGCCCCACCATCTTTTGTTGAACTTGAAGAAAACAAAGAAAAGAGACAAAGAAGTCTTATAAGAATTCTAAAAGAAAATAACATTTTTCTGATATTAATTTGTACTGGGATAGTTAAACTTGTGTTTCGTTTTGTGCTGCAGAAAAAAAAAGTTGAAAAATAATCAAATTGTTTGATGGGATAGAATAAATACTTTTAAAGTAGAGCAATAAAAACCATTTTTTTTGAAAAATAACTTCTCTGGCAGGCTTTTTGTTGAAAAAATGTTTAAACAGCATGTATTAATGAAACATTATTGTATTTTGCGCATAACAGACTTGGTATTTACTTTGCGTGTTATTTAGATTCAAAATTTTTAACATCTTGAAAATATTTTTTCATAATATATCTTTATATTATCAAGTATTATGTTAAATTTTACTCCAAAGGTAATCAAATAACAAAAACAAGATAGAGAATTTGGACATAAGGAAAAACATTAGTTGTGCTAATCTTTTCAATAATATTAAAAATTATAAAAAAATATTTAACTCTCAGATGATAGTTTTGTTAAAAATGGTTATTGAATAAAGTATCTTTATTTTTATAGAATAAAAAATTACAAAAATGAAAAATCATTGAAAATTTAATTTTAAAATTTAACTCTGTTTAAAAATTTGTACATTATTATATTGATGATGATAAATATTACTGAAGTTTTAGGAAATTCTAATTGATACATTTCTAAGAAGTTCTTGTTGCATTGGAGGAATAAATAAACCAAAGCTTAACCTAAATTAAACTTTTAATTAATAGTTTCAGTGATTATTTTTTGATTGCATATCAACAGTATATTAAACCTAAATTACGTATGATCACAAATGTAAAATTACCATGAACAGATGAATATTATATTTTACACAGATGAATATTATATATTTAAATCTATTTTGGGAAAAACAGTGTGAATTTTGTACATTAATATTGTTTTAATAACATATTTTACTTCACATAAAAATTACTTTTTATCAAATAAACTAGAAACATTCCATATGTAAAAAACCAAGAATAGATTGAATTTTTTGAAATAAAGGTTTATACGTTTGAAATAAACGTTCCGTGGTACGCTATTTTCTGCTCACTACTTTCCATATAATTATTCTGAAGGCATTGGAATGTTATAAACGACCTTGACATTGTTATTTGACAGTGACTTACTTTTTTTAGAGGTTTTCCTTATTTATTCCTTAACCTTCCCCCTCCCTCAATACATCGCATATGCGCGCATACGCGGAAAACGGAGGCATTGGAGAGCGAACTTTAAAACTGCAGTTCTTTAAGAGGTTATTTATAAATGGTAAAAATTATCAAAATAAGTTTATTTTTGTACATAATTTTATACATGAGAAGCTTATGTAATTATTAAACTTGTTCTTAACTTAGAAATAATTATAAAATACATTTTGCAGTACTGAAACATTCATAAGTTTATTATATCAGTGTAAATATTAATTTTATTTTTTGTTATGCCAGAATGTATTTTGTTTGTTTACTTTCAGTAAATTAATAATTTTTTAAAAATAATCTCTTGTTTTCGACTTTTCAATACACTTGCGCCCCCTTCGTAGAGTGATCCGTCCCCTAGGGGGCGCTCCCTATATTTCGAGAAACGCTTTTCAACCTATATAATAAACCAAGCGTTATCCACCCACTTGGCTGCGTACTTTATGATGTTGTATGACTGACTATATATTGTTTTTAAGTTATGTTTGAGTCCTAGGATTAAGCATTCATTTGTATTTAAAAACCATTTTGTCTCTTTGTTTGTGTGTGTGAAAATGGTAGGACTTGATTTTCTAAAGCTGAAGTGTATTTATCTTTTGTGCCAAATATTCTCTTTTAGAATGGATTTCCGCAAATACTATTGTTATTGGATAATTCAACAAAAGAAACGACCTTAAAAAATTTAAATTGATAGCTCTTATTGGTCAGAAACGGGAATATTTGTCTAAAACTTCCCCACATTCTCTCTTGGGAATCCTTTAAACCCGTTTTTACTGGACTTCTACTCAATAAAAGAAACATGCTTGCCAGATTCAAAGTCTATATGTGTTCAATATATAATTCCTTAGATCTCGTGATGAGTGAGAAGCTTTTATCCTTTTTTGATATAAATATAACGTTTTTAAGGAACGAGATGTAATATATCAAAAGTAAACGCACCATTTCCTAACGTCAATATTTATTAATTAATATAGATATTAAAGTTTTATTGATAATTATCGGATTACACTACAAAACTATTCAGAATTATTTATCAGTTAGTTTGGATTATGAAAAGATGAAGTTAACTATAATAAAAATTCCTGTACTCAAATAATCCATTAAAATATTCCGTCGGATTAAAGTATAAAACTATTACTTATATCCACGCCGATGCAAAATTTTAACGCTATCGATGAATGAATCATTTTCTGCCCAGAAGATTTTAGAATTTATCCAACCCCGAAGCCTCCCCACATCGAACAAATTACACATTCATCAAATGATGAAATTAACCAAATCGAAAAGAGGAATTATCCATGTTTCAGTGCATCAATAATTTAGAATGATCTACTTGATGCGTTTCCACTGTCGAATCTCCCCATGTCCCTCAGATGCATCCAGTGCATCCCTCTCCCTCCATTTTCTGCTGATTTATTACGAGCCTGCAAGGTTAACAGTTACAAATGAAGGCCGAATATCTCCCCCATCTTCTTGTTGCCACAGTATTTCGATGAATTAATATTTAAATAATGAGAGTATTAATTTGGGTCGGCCTAATTCAATTTTATGGATAGGAAAGAGCAGAAAGAAATAAAACGATTTGAAAGATGAAGTATTAATTACACTCGAGGATTAGTGTCCAGGTTTTAGGCAGGGGTATGTGCACATTTCCATGCGGTGCTGAAGAACTAAATAAATGAAAATTGAAAGCAAAGTATCATTAATGTTAATATTCGGGAATTAATAGAAAAGAAAGAAAGGGGGAAAAAATGGGTCTCGCGACATCCATTTTAAGAAAAATGGATAGAGTCTATGATTCATGGGCTGGTTGGGGGACGTAAATCATCTTCGCCATCGGTATGGGATGTGCTATTATTTATTTTAATTTCGTTAAGTGTTCCTCGACACAATATCAAGATTTAAAGAGGTTAAGGGGTAAAAGATGTTCTCTCCATCTTCATTTTTAATTCACCCTTTTGGAATGTTTATAAATCTTGTTAAATTACTTTGCTTTTTTTTGTGTGTGTTGATTTTTATTTTATGTCTATATTACTGGTTATCATGATACTCGATTGGTACACATGTTTATTACGGGTAATCGACATTTTTCATTTGTTGATTGTTAATTAAGAATATTCGTTTCATTAGTGTAGTTGGCTGGCTCTTGGCGATAATTTAAAATAAAAATTACTTGTCCCGAATGCGAGGGATTTTAATGGTCGTTTCTTCCAGCTTTTGAATTTATTACCTGATTTGAGCATTTGAATGCATGGAAGGAGGGGAGGAGTTGAGAATCTACTTTTCCTTTCGGTATTCAAATTAAGAATTATATGCTTTTTATACTTTATTATTGTTTTATCTGATTCATTTTCTAAAAATAATTGTTCTGTTTGTTTCTCTGAAATCAATTACAACGGATAAATGTGTCATATTTTGTTTAAAGCATTTAAACGAATATCATGTAATGAATCAGTCGTCATTTTAAAATTTTTGAAACGGAAATATCTGTTTTTAAAAATTATATCAGTAAAATGTAAGTTTTTAAAATATAATTTGCTCTGAGATATTTATATAAGATATGTTTAAGTGAAAATTTGTATTACTAAAAGTAAAAAAAAATATTTTATTTCTTTATTCTGAAATTTTTTTTAAAACGATGTTTTAAAAAAGGTATATAATACCCCCATCCCCCAATGAAATTACAAATTGAAACATAATAGAATTAGATCAATTACAAAAAATGGAGCGAATATTGATTTATTTTTCATATTTTATCCTCTATTTGTTGGTTATTTGTATTTAGTTTTGGCCATTAATAAAATAAGTTTTTTTATGAGACAGTGATTTTCAATATATGTCTTATACTTTTAATACGCCATGGATACATTTTGAAGATTTTTTGTCTTCGATAACAAATATTAATTCCTACAACCTCAAACTTCCTCTTTAGTTTAAATTAAGGCTGCAGTTAGGGGGATAATATGTATTTCACTGCGTGATCTGATTATTATTGTTTCATGACAGATAGAAACAGATGAAGACTAATAGAAAGATAAAAATGTACAAATTAAATTTTTTTACGTTAAATTCGAAAGGGTTCAAAGTTAAGAACTCTTGTATATTTAGTCGAATTTCTCGAAAAATGTTGAACGAAGAATAAGAATCTAAACAATTGCTTCCGGATACTCTAAATTTTAATTCCGATTACCTAAGCGTGTAATACGCGTATATATAAGTTATGAATATCGAAAAATAAGCTACGTAATATCACGTGGTGATTTCTGTTTTTCGTTAGGTAATTTCCCGTACTCGCAAATCATGGAAATTGAATTTTTTTTTCTTTCTGAATAATTAGTGATGTATAAATTTTTATTTTAGGACAGTGTTTCTCAAACTTTCCATATTTTCGACCCAATATTCAATCATAAATTTCATCGCCTCCCGCATCCATACAATAACAAAATATAGAATTCAATAATACTATACTTAGACGCTAAAGCTACAATACGACTTTAAACTCTTTAGTGTTACCGGCGTGTATGAACGTCTCTCTCAGCTAAGGGGTTAAGTGCCCTGGTATGTACGTCTTTCCGAAGTACGATCTTTTCTGTGCACTGCTATCCAAAAAAATATTCCAAAGGCTATGGAATGCAGTAAAAGGACCTTGACAGTGTTTGCGAAGGATTTGCTCATTTCAGAAGATTTGTTTATTTATTCATTTTCTACCCCCATACACATCCCATATGTGTGCCTACTTAGAAAACGGTGGCATTGGGGAGCGAATCGTGTAGCTTTTAATCGACAGTTAAGATATTAATTATAACCCACATAAATTATCAAGAAAAGTGTTTTTTTTTGTATATAATTTTATATATGGCAAGGGCTCATTTAGTCTTTGATAATTATAATATTTGTTTTTAACTTAGTACTGTTAAATTTATTATAAAATACATTGTGTAGTGTATATGTGTATTACATACACATGTACACTCACACATTTTATATACAATACATACATTTTATAAATGCATTGTATCAGTGTAAATGTGTATTTTTTTTATTATGTCAGAATGTTCTTTGTTAATTTTCAGTAAATTAATAATTTTTTAAAAATAATATTTTGTGTTCGACTTTTCAATATGCTCGCTTCTCCCCTTGTAGAGTTATCATGCCCCCTAGTTTGAGAAACGCTACCTTAGGATGAACAATATGTTGTGCTTCTTTTAACTGAATGCAAAAAATTGTACCACTTATATGCACGTTATATGATGCTACCTTTCGATTAATATTTAAAAACAAACAGATAATCGATTATACAAGAAATAATTGCTAAATAACTGATTATACATAAATTTGCAAGAGATCGAACCATGTGTTATGCTTCTTCTACATTAATACAAAGAGAAGTGCTGCACTCTGTGTTTGTGTTATGATACGTAATATCGATTTATAATTAAAGAGATATCTCGAGAATAAAAATGTTTCATTGTTCGCTCTTAATAAGATAAAACATTCTTTGCCGGAGAATTTTTTTTTCCAAAGATTGCTTAAGTCACGTGCTTTCCCTTGTACAACATTATTTGCTTCTTTTCTCTCCATTAGTTTGTTCTGCTGATGTTTCTTTTCTTTTTTTCCCCTCTTCTTTTTCTGTATTCAGAAAACTTTGACAACACTTTTGCATTAAGAATTTTTGTACATTTACGAAATTTTTACCTTTTAAATGCTATAAAGATACTCTTATTATTTTACATAGCTTTAGTTAAATGTCTTGACAGAAATTTGTGAAATATTTTGTGACATGGGTCAAAATTTACACAAAGCATTCTGAGAAAGATATTGTTTATTAAGACAATTATTTATATTAGGGTGAGAAATTGTTGACACAAACGTTTTCACTTTTATACGGTTATAACTTATTCTTTTGGTCTCAAATCTGGAAACGGTATAGGGAATTAGTCGCAAAATCTGAAAATGGTATATGCAATAAGTTGCCAAATCTGGAAGTGGTATATAATAGTCGCCAAATCTGAATAATCGTTATTCCTGATGTCCTGATCAGGACAATGGAACAAAATTATGAATCTATTGTATTGTGATCGATCCTTGATAAGTGTGCAAAATTTTGAATTCATCTGACCTTTTAAAGTGGGTAAAAATCGAGTTCCAAGATTCCGTTACATGCAAGTGAAACTTTTAAAAGCTTGTTAAAAATGTGCAGGCTTTGAAAAAAAGACAGACCGAAACTAGCTTTATCTTATAATTTTTTAGAGTTATGGAGTGCTACTGAGAATTACTTTGCGTGCCACATCTGGGACGTGTACCATAGGTTGCCGACCTCCTCTGTTCTAGGTATAAATCATTTTGTTCATTCTTGCTTCTTGTTAACCATCGATGTGATATTGCTTGTTTTAATAATAATGTTGCAGTAGATCACATTTTAAACCAAAGTAACATATAATGCGTTAACACCCATCTAAAAATTTATCCTTCTGTGTTGGCACCACCACTGTTAAAAATCAATTATCTTATCCAAATGAATCAGGTTCTCTCTCCCTCTCTATTTTGACACATGTACACACATAAACACTCAAGTGAGTGAGAGTTTATTAACATCGTGCTAAGAAGCACCACGAAACGCAGCGCCTAATAAATTTAAACTGAGACCAAGTTAAAACAACATTATACAGGATGGCATTTCTATCCCACACTACGCCAAGGTGATGAATTTGATTCAGATGTAACCCATTCACGGCTTTTTTCGATCTGGAAATCGGGCGGAAAAAATGTACCCTCCTGGCTCATTCTGAGTGTAGCTCGGGTTCTGTGAAAATTCACACTGCACAGTTGGTCTTTCCCGAATTATTTCACATGGGTTTCTTATGGTATCAAATGCTGTTGCTAACTTTTCTAGGTAAGGATAAAAAAAAATTTCATTTTTTGATCCATAAATCCTGAAATAAAATGAGTCTTGAAGGGGTTCAAGTGCTTCAGCCCCTCTATATGGTGTGGATCCTAAGTGACATCAAAAGACGAGGAAACGATTCAATATCGCTGGCCAGTAGTTTGGGACCATGTGACCACTAGGTTTCCATGGCCAAATACAAACATGTATGCACATATACATATGCTTAAATACACACTCGTACATACACATATGAATATATATATATATATATATATAACATGTATCGAGTCACCATCAAGCTTTCTTAAAAACAGTTTTATTCAGCGAGCAACTGACATTTCTTACGCTGAAAGAAAACGGAGGCCAAGTGAAGCTTAATTGGGCTTTCCACTTTTGTCCAGAACTGTTAAGTACCATTTTTAGTTTTTATGTGTTCTACTTGAAAAATAAGCATGCCATATGGAAGCAATAAAAATAATGATCAGGGATTAAAAGTGCTCTCTTTGGGCTATCCGCTCGGAGAAATAATTGGGTGTTTAATTTAAGACTTGAAGATGTAACCGAAAATAAAAGATAAGTGTATAAGATTTAGTTTTAGATCTAATTCAATTATATATATATATATATATATTTCAAAAATATACTAAAAATAGTTATATACCTAAGATAACTATCGTCATAATAGAAAAGATTTAGCCACAGAAATACTAAAAGCAAACTCCCAGCCTTAGGAACTAGGAATGCAGGTTTAAACAAAGTTTTCTGGCCAGCCAACCTTCACCTGAATTTGCCAGTATTCTGGGCCATAGGGAAAGCAATAAATTTCTAGAGAAGTTTAACTATATTATAGATAAAACCATAATCTATTAATGTAATACTATAATGTTATAGCCTTTAATAATTACTAAAATATTTAAAATCAAAGCCAAACTAATAGACTTACCATGTGAATACATATTCGCCTCTTATGGACAATAACAGTAACGCATATAATTATTATGTATTGATAAAGTAGCAATATTACTATATATATATATACTTTTAAAATTTCTATATTTTATTTTAAAAATTTATAGAAATAAAAAATACCATCCAGACATAAACGATTAATTTTTAATAAAATATATTATTACAAAATTACTTAGCTAGAGCGCCATCTATCTATAAACTGTACAACTGAAAAATTTTTTTTTTATTTAACTGTTATATAACTTTTTATAAATTTAAGAGGGTAACTGTGTTCTATACAATGTTTAATAAAGTTATTAATATTTAAATATATATTAGATTTATCACTAACTAATACCTTGTTACGATAAATATAATTCAAAATAATATTTCGATAGACTGAAATAGATAAGTTTGAATTCCAGGAAGAAACTTTAAGAATGTTAAAATTAAAATCATCTCTTTTATCATAAATATTGCTATGTAATGTATAGTCCTTAATATATAATGATACATCCAAGTAATTAGTTTTAACAGGATTATTATTAATTTTAAGTAGCTTTAAATATCCCGGATAAAAATTGATATTGGGATTATAATTGTTATTTTTACCAAAAATAATTAGGTCATCTATGTATCTAAAAATGTAATAATCATTATTAATAATATAATTATTTTCGTAAAAGTGTAAACATAAATTAGCCAAACTATTGCTAGCAGGGCCACCTTGAGGCAAACATTTGGTTTGTTTGTACAGAGAAACATTAAAATTAATGTAGTTTTCTTTTAGGACAAAATTTATTAGAGTACTAAATTTTTGTAAATTAATATTAAGGTTATAATTTCTATGATTGTCTAAAATTACCCTAATTACATCATTGATATCAATAGAGTTAAAAAGATCTTCAAAGTCATAACTATGAACTGAATAAGTATTTTTATCTTTAAAAAAATCTATAATTTCTTTACTATTTTTAATTATAGCTTTATTACATTGCTTATTGATGAATTCTTGCAAAATATTGTGCAGCATTTTACCTGCAGCAGTGATATAAGTTTTTAAAACCATTTGTTACTGTTCTAAATTTAACAGAATTTTTATGAAATTTAGGTGTTAAAAATATATATGGAAACTTAATCTTATGAATGGAAACATTCAATTTCCTGTATATAGCAGTGATTCGATTAGTAATTTCTTTATCTGACGATTCCAATCTATTGAAAGATTTATTGTTTAAAAAATGTTCATTAATCATAGTATTATAAAAATACTTACAGATAATAGCATAATTACCAGGCACTTTATCTATGTAAACAATGATAAAATTCTTTTGTAAATCATAAATCTTCTGTTTTACATCTTTATAAGTGAGTACTGGTTTAGAACAATAGTTAAATTTCATCAGGTTTTTTAAAATATTGTACTTAAATTCATCAAATGCCTCTAAAGGCAAACCATATTTAACTGCAGATATAGTAATGAAATTATTTATATCATTATTAATTTGATTTTTAACAGTATTATTGTTGTTAGAAATTGTTAATCTAAAACTAGTGCCTTTACTCATGATATCTTTTAAAATTCCATCTTTGATTATATTTAAATTGCCTGTTACTACATGTTTGTGATAGCTATCAATAAATTCATGATAGTTCTTATATTTACAGTCATCTATGTCAAGAGAAGGTGAGCTATTATTGTAATTAAAGATAAATCTGCCCATCGTTTTATTATATTTAAAAGCTTTTTTAACTATTACATTCCTAACAGGAAAAAGTGACAAATGTCTATTAAATACACTAGAAAAATTAACTTTATCAAATGTATTATTCATGAATAATAAAGTGCAGTATTCTGTGTAGTAGGTTTATTAAATTTATTGACATTTATATTGAATTTATTAAATAAAAAAATTATTAATGTCTTTAATGATGGGAACTGCATGACACACCTTAAAGCACTCATTATTTAAAATTTCATCCAACAGTACAATTTCCTTTTTATTAAGACCAAACATGAAGTATTTGATCTGCTTGATATTAAAGTTTAATTCAAAATCATTTATGATAGCTTTAATATTATCAATTAAAGAATTCTTATCTCTGTTTTTTCTTTTAGTTCTATTGCTTCTTGAGTTTCTTTTAAAATTCTTAACTGAATTGGAAGCAGTATAAAAAAATTCTTTGTTATTGCTCTGTAACATAATTTGGAGTGTGTTTTTAGCAAGGTATAAAACATTAAGACCATATGGATATATTGTATTAAAACTTCTGATAAAATGATTTTCCCACCATAATCTGTGCTTAGTATTTGGTACGATTTTAATAATCGACAATTCGACATTATTAAATCCATGCATTTGAAAGTGTCTGAGCTCAATTTTATTAGAACTGTTGGTATAACTGAAGTTTTTAACATCATGTCTATGTTGATTAATCCTAATATTAATAGCATTTGAGGTCTGTCCAATATATTTATACCTAAAGATTTTACAATTTAATAGGTAAATACAATTAAAAGTTTTACATAGGTTAAATTTAGAGAATAGTTGAATTAATTATCCTTATATCCTTACATATATATATAAAGAGAGCGAGAATATTTGATTCATAGAGACAACCAAGGGTTATGTTCTTGAATATAAACATACGTATATGTACGTGATTGTCTATTCAATATTCAATAACATAGCCACTTGGGGATAACCCTAAAACACAGAAAATATTTTTATAAATCATATTTCTGTTTTATTTTATCATTCTTCCTTTTTCTTGGTAAGAAATATTATAGCTGTGCTTTATATTCTGATACTCCGAACCTCTTCATTTAGTTTTCGATTTACAATATCTACTTTTTCATACTTTATTATCAATTTTTATCAGTTGTTTTCTTGTAATAAAATATTAGAAAGTCAATGACTTTTGTTTTTATATATGAATAACATGATAAAAAAAAGCGTTTCTTCTCCCTGCTAAGAAAATAATTGTTTTTATATCCAGAAAAGTATACGACGTCCTACTGCTTCTGAGAACATGAAATAAAATATTTGGTGATTAGATTTGTTTTTACATTTATAAAGAAAGATTCATACATTCGAGGCTTTATTTGAAATAACATAACATCGTTTGAAGTTGGTCCCCAGAAGTTAAAATAGAATAACTAAGCAAACTAAATTACGCTTTTCAGAGAATGTAAATCTTTTAAAAATGTTAGCGTTCTTCTTGTTTTATATTATATGAGATTTAAGCTGTTTTTTTTCTTGTTTTTGATAAAATATTAATTTATAGCTTCATAAATTTCTAGATCAAAAGGGTGAGTTTTGGAAAAAAAAATGAATTTTACTAACAGTATTCTTTATTTTTTGGAAAACGATATATATTTTAATGAGTAGGTATTTTATTCATTTTAACATATAAGCTATCTTTCACAGTTGTGTGGCTGCAGCGAACGTGGTTAGGAGCGGACACTTAACATTTCGTGTTTTGAGCGGACACTTTGAAACTGATCGTGGTTAGAGCGGGCACACTCCCCCCTTCTTAGAACAGATTCGGTTATCGAATTACAAGGACAAATACATTTTTGCCAATCAAATTTGATTATTTGTATTAAATTGTTAAGATATTATAGTGCGAATATATTTTAAACATAGCAAAATGTAATAAAAATAAAAACTTTCAAGAAATATTTAAAAATTAATAGTAAGTAACAATATAATAAAGGGTATGAACGAATTTCAGAAATTTTGTGGAAAACTGTGTTTTAGAGTCAAATAAATATTAGAACAGGTGCAATTGCTATAAATTTAATTAGTTAACGTAAGTAAAAATAAATACTAGAAGATAACATAAAAGATACAAGTAAATAAAAGAAAAACAAATACAAGTAAATAAATACTAACTAACCTGTATTATAAAGGCATAAATATCATTAAACATTGGATTTAGTCCAACCTAGTCACAAAACTTAAAGATTTTAGACATTTTTCTAAATTTTGTTTCATGTTTCGAATTTTCTTTTAGGATGTTTTCAATTCTTTCATCCACAATTTTGCATACCCTTCATTATACTGTTACATACTGTTGATTTTTAAATATTTCTATGAAAGTTTTTATTCTTTTATTACATTTCGCTATGTTTAAAATGTATTCTCACTACAATATCTTAGCAATTTAATATAAATAATTAAATTTGATTGGCAAATATGTATTTAACCTTGTAATTCGATAATTGAATGTGGTCTAAGATGGGGGAAATGTGTCCGCTCTAACTACGTCCACTGTAGCCCCGCCACCATCTTTGGTTCACACCAAATGATATCAACAATGCTTACAGCAAGAGTTTTTAAAATGACATGACATTTATATTGGTTTTATATCTAAGAACACACTTTTCTCTCTTGATTGCTAAAACTATATTTGTTAAGGTATCTCAACCACAAAAATTAATTAACAAATTTCGAGCATATTTAAATTTAAAACAGCCAACCAAACAGCTTGTATTTTATATGTAACAGAAAGTTAAAGCAAATTTAAATTAATCCTTTCAGAACACACTAATAGTTGTGTCTACAATTGCAGTTGTGCAGAAAGTCAACTAATTTAGTTGGTATATTTTAGGAATTTCCACTGTTTTCCACAACTTCTCATCTCTTGGGAGTAAATGGACTTTGAGATATATTTAGGGAATTTATCCTCTTTTAATTACATTTTCTTGAACAAATGTAGCGAGAACTCTGTGAACTAATCTAAATTGTGCATAATTATTCATGTAATACTATTTTCATGCAATGTGTTGGATTAGATAATCTCCATGTTCTCCAGCCATTTCTACCAAACTAATTAATTTCACTTGCCGCATTATCTAATTTTTAGTTTAATGGTATTTAGAGGACCTAGAGATAATCTTATGACTTTATTTAATATTAATGCAGCAGTATAAATCCTAAAATTAATTCCAAAACTCAAGAGAATTGTATAATGAGAGTAGTTTTTAAAAAACATTCAGTGTAATGCATTGAATTCAGTACAGTTGCGAAGTTGAATTGATTTATGGTGATAATTTTGGTTCATTAGAAAGATGAATTTTTTTTTCATTCAACAGGATAAATCATTCGATTAAGTTGTTATTCATTATTCCATCACTCATTTTTTGGAATTATTTCCTCAAATCATTAATTTTAAATTTATTTATGATATTGAATTTTTAGATGTATTTATTCATTCTATGAGTTAACGCAATAAGAACTAGTATTAAATTTTTGGAAATGATAAAATGCAATTTTTTTTTATTATACACGTCCTATAGAGATAATCTTATATCAACCTATAATGGATATTAATATGTAAAGTGTGAAAATAAATTGTATGCTTAATTTGTGCAATAAGTATTAATTGATGCAAAACTAGCAATCACTGATTTATGTCCACAGTTTAACCCAGCTTTTCTCAAGCTATGAGGCCCACCTCCCTAGGGGGAGTGATAACTCTAAGAAGGAAGCTTGAGCATATTGAAAAGTCGAAAACAAAAGATTATTTAGAAAAAATATTATTAATTTACTAATATATAATACACTGGTATGTTAACACTGATATAATGCACTTATAAACATATCGGTACTGCACAACGTATTTTATATTTATTTTAACACTATTAAGTTAAAAACAACATTAATAATTAACAATGACCCCATTTGCTTGTCATGTACAAAATTATATACACAAATTAACATTTTTGTTGATCATTTGTACGATTTATAATTATTTTCCTCACTGCCGAATTAAAGTTACGCGATTCGCTCCCAAATGCCACCGTTGTCCACGTAGGCGCGCATACGTAACGTATTGGTGGAGAAGGAATGAATAAGTAAATCCTCTGGAATAAATAAAAGTCCTTCATAAACACTGTCAAGAGGTCCTTTTATTGCATTCCAAAACCTTCGGAATAATTTTATGGATATCAGTGCACAGAAAAGATCGTATATATACGTCCGGGCAATTAACGCTTTCACTGAGACGTTTAAGTACGCTGGGAGCCCTTAAGTGTTTAAAGTCTTATTGTAGCTTTAGCGTCAAAGTATATTATTGAATTAAATACATTGTTATTGTATGTGCGATTAAAATTATGATTGAATATTGTGTCGCAAATATTGAAACTTTGAGAAGCACTGATTTAACTATAAATTTACAATTGATTTTCTTATATAAACAAAAGTAGATGTCCATTTAATATTTTTAACGTTCCCAGAATTAAAAAAAGAAAATTCACCATGATCCTATTTTGAACACCTTCTATAGTTTTCTGGTTGTTTAAAAAAAAACCACATTCTTACAAGAAAGAAATCACTTGAAATCACTGATTCTCAACAAAATAAGTGTCAAGTTATACTACACAGAGTAATTTAAAAAATTAGAAAAGTTGGTGAGTTTATTTCAGTTGAATAATTAAAGGTATTCATCTTCCCTAAAATCATGAATTTTGCAAATAACTGACAAATTTGTAATGCTTTTTTTTCAGGCCATCTTATTAGCTTCATAAAAATAGCAAATATTTTATTTTCTATTCACAAGAACAAAAATAACTAGTGTTTTAGTAAAAACAAATTCAACTACTTTAAACAAGATATCATAATTTAAAATGCGCTTTACTCGAAATACGTTTTTTTTTTTTTTTTAGAAATGCTCAAACAGGGACGGCGATTGCTCAAAAAGTTTTAAAAATAATTAACTGAATTTTTTTGTGTGAATGTTCTGTGTAATAGTAGCAGCGTTTTAATCCTCATATTTATCAATTACTGTTTTATTACAAAATTTAAACAATATCATATAACTAAGATGTAGTGCTCTAGTTTTTGAAAAAAATAAAATATCTCTTACACTGAAAGTCATTTCAAAAATATGTTTCAAAGCCACACATCAAATTTGAAAAACAAAAACTGTGTTCATAAACATTTGTGTAAAATGACCCCTGTTTATATAAGTTTTTGTAAATTTTTAGCAATTTTTTCCTATATTAGTAAAAAAAAAATGTTTTATTTTCTTACTTTTAGCATATTTTTCTTAAAATGTACTAAATAAATCTAAAAACCACAAAAAATCCCCATATTTCCTTTTTTTTAAAAAATATGTGTCGCAAGTAGTCGCGGATATATATATACCTACAGAAGCTAAAACTATTCTAAGTTCAATGCCAAGAAAAATCAAATTAAATCTGCAGAAAGTTTAAAAAAACCACAGTTGATGATACTTCTTTTTAGTGCAACGTGAACGACAAATATTACCTTTCTGTAATGTTTGAAAACAGCCACGTATGCTAAATTTAAATATGCAGTTCGCTTATTTGCATAAATAATTTCAGAAATTGAGAATACGAGCCAACTGAAAGAAATGGAATTTTAAAGAACAAAATATTATTCTATCTATGAAAAGAAGCAATTAAAAACAAGAATTAACCTCTTAAATTAAGGAATGAAAAGATAATAATAAAATTCAAAGAACATATATATGTATTTCGAAAGAACGATTAACCATAGACATATATTTATGATCAAAAATGATTGAATGATAATATTTTTGACAAGATCGATATTATTAAGATATTTTTTTCAAGCAACCTCTTCACAGTTTCAAAAAATACTTTAATTCTGCGTTCCTGCTATTTTTAAATGTATTACATGCATAATAATATTTCTTTAAACACACTATAAATTATAACAGCGTGAGCGAAAGTTACTACAGTGATGCGTTGAAGTGTAGAAGAGGTGGCCATTTTAGATTTGGCGATGTTCAACTAGATGGCAGAATGGATTCGCTTTCCCTTCATTACTCTCGGAACACCTATTGCTACATATAGGTAGTTTGGCGTCTGATTCTGGTCGCCAAAAAAATTGGCTTCCCTAAGGGGCCACCTATTCTACACTTTAACCCAGCGATAGTTATAGAAGCGATTAAATTGTTTAATTCACTCTCATTTTTATCTGTACTCAGAATGGTCCTATTTGAATATAAGATACGAAATGTAACATATTCAATAATACAGTTATAGTTGAGAAGTTTAAATTATACCACAATTTAATATAAAAGCATTTATGAAGCAATATAATGTAAATAAGCCTAGAATGCATTTTTAATTACACACCTCATTTATATCACAATTAAATGAGTTTCATTTGTTCATCTACCCCTAACTTTTTATTCTTTTTCTGAATTAAGCAAACCAGTAACGAAATTACCTATACCGAATGCTACTTAGAAGCAACTTGTAATTCTTTTTAGCAGCTAAATAAATTCATTTACAAAAAAAAAATATCTAAGTTTATCTTATTATTCAAAGTGTGTTTGCTATCTCCTTCAACTAATTCTCCCCGATTCTCATTTTTACTTCACCAAACTCCAGAATTTCTTTTGAAAAATGTTTTATTTTTATCCAACTTTACAATTACACCACATTCAGATACAAGGTCCAATTTCCCCCCAACATAGCTAATCAAGCGGCTTGTGTGCCCGGGACATTATTCTTGCTGACATTTTTCGTTGCTTCGCTAATTACCGACAGCAAACGGTAACAAATGGTTTGGGCGGGTACCAAGCTCTGGTAGCATGTCGCAACTTTCTGGACCTGAAATCTCAGAGTGATTGATGGTACTGATGAAACAGCACCGAAAGGCCATTTAGTTGGTTGCAAAACAATCACGACGAGGCTGGGAATTAAGGCTATGCATATAATATTGTGAATTTTTGCACGTTTTGTCAAGTTTCATCCTTGCCGTGTCATATATCCATGATTATATTAGGTAAGTATTGCGTTGAAGAAAAGAATAATATTGGGCACAAAAGCCTTAGTAATCGAAGAAAGTCGACATGATTTATCGGCATTAAATTTAAACATTCAACAATATAAACTTTATTTTTATCCTAAGCCTTGTTTCCTCAGAAGCATTCTGAAGGACATTATTATTTTTCAGCATCTAAAATAAGCGAGTATAAAGTTACAAAAGTCATTCAAAAGCTTTGTGTGAACTTTTATATTTTATTTGTGACTTTTTCATGAATACAATGATTTTGAATGAATCATATATATAATTCCGTACTGCAAAATAACAGCGTCAAAAAGCCCAAAAAAGGCCTATGCAAAATGCTATAAAAAGTGCAAACTTGTAATTAAAAAAATATATATGATGTAGATAAACATTATGAAATGTGTTGTGCGCGCGCGCGTGTGTGTGGTGTGTGTGTGGTGTGTATGTGTGTGGTGTGTGCATGTGTGTGTGTGACCAATGAAACAAATTTAGATAGCATATATTTTTATAGAATAAAGATTATGAATTATATGTGAAGCATACATCTTCAAGATTTTTCCACAAAATTCCTGACTATTTGAAAAATTTATTGAACATTTTACTCTAACATACATGAAATGTGACCATTTCCTAACAGCATGCTCAGCAGCATTTCACATAACTATCTTGTTTAGCTTAGAAAATATTTTGATAATATTTTTATGAAGACAACCTAATTATATCGTTTAAATGGAAATTATAAGTTCATCTCTTTTCCAGACAGAGATTTTTTTAAATATTTGATTTGTTCGCTGAATCATGATATTTTAAAAGAGTAATGACTTTTGGATATATTTAGTGCCTCTTGTGAATTTGAATATACATATAAAATTATTTTAAGAATATTATTACAATACAAAATTATTTAGCTGTTATTTTTGACAAAAACGCGAATAAAACATATTAAGTCTCAAATTTGTAATTGGATTTCATTGTATTTTATTATGTCATGGTTTGAGAATTTTAACAAAAAACGCGCTTTTATTTCAATTAATACTAAGATTAGTTATCCTTATGCAAATAAATAACTCTATTACGCTAGCAGAGTATCTGGTACTGCAGTTGAATAAGGCAAGATAACTTTTAAAAAATCACAACATTAAAAATAATTCCGGACTCTAAGAATGATAAAATATCCAGCCATTCTAAAAATGAAACGTTTTATTCCACAAAAAAATGCAATGCTAACTGTTGCCAAAATACACAAACAAAACTTTTACTTAATATTTACATTCGGTTACGGTGAATACGGACAAGTATAGATGCCATGAATTAATCCAAAAAATAAACTCTGAAGACATGACAAGTAATTCTAAAAATAATGTGAATTTATCAAATGTCTTAATGCAGTCTCTGTAAAAAAAGTCTTAGCTCTCTATATAGACTCATTATAAAAGAATTTTTCATTAAAAAAAATGGGTCGAAAATATTTCCTTTAATCTTCCTTTTTTGACAGAAAGTAGCCTTTTGCGGAACACAATTCCAAACGTAGTTTCAGATACCTTAAATTACCACCTGATATATTATAATACATCTACTAGTCCTTTTATATTGGCATATAAAAGAATGTATTACTGTATTTCATTAAAAGGCATTTCCTTTAATTAAAAATAACGAGCTATTAGGCAAATTAAACAGTTTAATTTATACTCAATACACAACTTCTTCTCCGTAAAAAATGATTCACTAACACTTCCTCATTTTAAATCCTCGTGGGGATTTACGAATCTGACTGATATAACACAGCATGCGTTTTACTAATGGAAAAGAGTGAATTCCTAACTAAATTGGACTCAATAACTTATTTCCACAAAGCCGCCTCACTCACTGCAAAAGACGAAAAGTCTTTCGAAGCCCTAGTCATGTAAAACGCGGAACCTCAAATCACTTTCGAAATAAATATTCCGCACGTATCGATGCAGACTTTGATTACACAATAATGGAACTCTGCATTTTCGTCTGGGTATTATCACGTTCGCACAAAAGAAAAGTCACGTATTCTAATTTAAAATCGACGCTGCCCAGCCTTGCTACCTCATTTAAAACCAATAAACCGGGGATCCCTGCAGAGAAACAAGTCCATTTCGGGACATAGACGGCTTCAGTTAGCCCGCCCCTACCCTTAGATGCAGTCCCTAGGGTTCCAGAACTGCTATGGAATATCAATGAGAACTAATTAATGCGCTTTAAGAGCACAAAAGCGTCGTCTCAAACGCGAAGGCAGGGATCTTTAAACGAACAGAAATTCCGTAAAAGATTCGAATTCGATGAAAGGAACTGAACTGATGTGCTGCTCCTTATTCCCTTTAGGTTTTTCTTCTCTCCAGAAAATTTCCCTTCTCTCTTAGAGTTGGAAGGTGAATTTATTCCCCTTTTTTTACTTTTTATCCCTGTCTGTTCTCTTTTGTCCTGTTCTGTCTTGTAAGGTTCGTTCGGTTTTGGAAATTGAAAGGATGAGTAAGTGTTCAAGAATCCAGAGGAGGAATTTTTTTTTGTCCCTTGAACCGAAAACTAAGGGAAATATTTATCTGGGATTCTGGATACAAATTCTGGTTTTTGAAAGACCACGAAGAAGGGAGGAGCTATTTCTTGCACTGATATCTTTTCATTTTTAAGTAAGGTTCTTCTAATGTATAATGAAATTTAAAAAAAACCCGTAAGAATTAACATTTTTAAATTTATATATCAATGTATTTATGTATCTCGTAGAAATTCCTTCACCAATTGCGCATAGCTCTATTACGGAAAATAAATATATTTTTCGGATTTGCCAAACTTGTGTCGCTCCTGGAGTCACAAACGGATTACTGGTAACGAATTAATAATTTTGAGTCTCATAATAATGAAAAGCTCATTTGCAAGGAAGATAATTAAGTTTAAACTTCATAATCTAAACGCGTCCACACTAACTTTTGTAAAGAATCGAAAGCCATTTATGTTTGTGACGTTCAGGAGCTTCACATTATTAGGCATGTTGTTACTAATTCCACTTGATGACCGGGTCAGATAGAAGCCACCGAAATTTATCTCTGTCTGTCGTTTTGGCCAAAGCTGGTGACAGTACATTTTGGCTCCGTTTCAAACCCAGTTAAAGGGTGGTCCTGGGATCTCCCTTTATTTTTCTCCTACCAATATCTCACGAGTGGACTATATGCTCGCTGAATATTTACAGTGACCCCTACCACACGGACACTATTCATGCAAACATCAATGACTTCTTCAAAGCTCAATCAGAGTCACCAACCACTCTATTCAGTCTGTGCGAATATTCGTTAGTTTTTAGGGCCTTCAACTAGATTCTAGTCCTGAATCAATAAACTTCTGGCCAACAGTCTATTACGCGTACGATCATATTTGCTACAATCACTAATAAATAGATGTTTTTTTATTTACTGAAGCACTGCATTTCAGTAAGCAGTCATTTATTAATAACATATCCCTTAATTAACTTAAGAGTATGAAGTCAAGGAGTAAGGTTGATAACGTAGCTGACATCTCACTTTACGTATAGCACCGATGGAACTCAAGTTATAAGATCTAATTTAGATTTCAAAACGTTTTCTCTAAATTTGAAGAAACTTTCCTGGATATTACTTTAAGAATATTCTTTAAATATTAATAAAGTAATTACATCAAGAATAATCCAGACATTTATCTTCCTCAGAATAATGTGGCCGCAATAATCTAATGGTAATATTCACGAACTGGTGATGACGTTGTTAAGTCACGGGTTCGAGTCTTGCTAATACTGAAGACCCGCTATATATACAGAGGCTGATAAGAGTTAAATCTGTTTTTTTTCTTGAACTCTAAAGTTGGCGTGGTGTTGAAGTAAAGACAGTGATGTGCTGGCTTATGTATGATCCTCGTTGATTGACAGTGATTCAAAATTACAATGTCCGTCACCAATAGCCCTCTCGTTGCTTTAAGTACAAAGTTAAAAACACTTACCAAGCCACAAAATTTATATTAATTGAGATGTGCTTGACAATTAAGATTTTGTTCTTGTTGTCGTGTCCTTCACGAAGGGAAGGAAAAGGAAGTTGACAAATTCTGAGACAGGTTGGACTTCTACACGATAGATGGCGCCACCACTTATATCCACTTCCACAATTTATGCATGGAACTGGGGAGGAGGGAAATATTCTCCAGCCCCCTGTACCCGTGGTTTCTGCTGCAACCGCCCTCAAGACTTTTGGACCCACTGATTTAATGAGCAGTGTACTCCATGTGTACTCGGATGGTATGTGGTGGCATTGGGCATCGAACCCAGGCCTTCCGGTCTGGAGTCCGATGCTCTAACAATTAAGATAGATTTATGTAAAAGAAAGGTGTTTTACCAATGACCATACATTTCTTAAGTTTAAGATTATTATTTTTTTTGTTAATTTATTCATGTTTATTTTACTTATATTGTCTTGCGTTGAAAGCATAAAAATAAAAGAGAAAAGAAGTGAAGCAAAATTTTTAAACGAGCGAGTAAATATTTAACTTTTTTAGCAGCCTTATGCTTACTGCAATACAAACTGATATAGATATTCTTTTAAATAATAAACTGATTTATTACTCGTATCGTGAGCATGATTCATTGCATATTAAGTTTGAATTTTACTTTTGTAGTATTTTGAATTTATTATTAGTTCCATGTCAATGAATAATTTAAATATATATTTTTGCAAAGCTTCATTTTAGAAATTGAAGAGAAAATAAAATATTATTTGTAGATAAAGGAGGAAATTGAATTTTAAATAATGAGTAAAAGTAAAATATTTATATTTAAAAATCCTTTTAAATTATGTTCTATTTTCAACTGATCTAGCTTTCTAAGAAAAAGTCCCATAAACATTATTATTTGTTAAAAACATTTATGTATAATATAAAGGATACTTTTATACTGATACAAAACCGATACTATCATTAGACATTATTCAAAAAAAAAAATTCTTTATTTCTGAGAATTTCTAACGAAATTAGAAATTCACAAACTATATAAGTTCCCCGTATTATTACGCAACCAACAACATTTTTCTGAAACAACTTTCCTTCACCGCTAAGCTAATCCTTCAAATTGTGATTTATTTATTCTAGAAAGCTCGGAGGGTAATTAAGATATTAACTTCTTTTAACAACACGCATCGGATAAAATTTTTCCATTGCGAAAACCCTGGCTTGACATAAAAATATCTTTTCGTTCAGAGTCTGTGTTGTTGTCTTGTTTAAACAAAGCGAAACAAAAAATATTTATCTCAAAGAGAACTAATTTACTTTCGTAAACCTGGCATCAATTTAATTAGCAAGTTGTAAAGATAGATTAAAAGATACCGGAGCTTCTAGAATAAGCACTTTCATCGTCTTTATCGAGCTAAGGCTAGATTATGGAGTTGATTAGATAGAAGAAGGGGAAAAAATGGTTTTAGGGAATAGGATAGTTTTTTTTTGTCTTTCTTATTTATTCCTGTATAATTAATTTTTAGTATCGAATACTGCTGTTGAACAATGAGCTTCTTTGTAATATTCGGCTATGCGCCGAAGATAAGAGAAAATGTACACACTGTGTTGAAGTCAGTTTTCTTCGCCCCGAAGAAATTTTTTTTTAAGGAAAGGGAAACAAATGCATCAGCAGTGATTGGAAAAAAATGAGATATATTGAAAGCATAAAAAAATTAGTTTCGGGTTGGGGTAATTGCCTTTATCTTAAAATAATTACAAACGTCGTTTTTAGTGAAAGTTTCGTGAATTTTTTTTTGAAATAATTAAATTTAATATGCTTGGATTTAAAGAAAATTAAAGCAGCATGCGGTGAATATTACTTATTCATACACATTGAGTTTTCTTGTTTTATCTTTTTAGAAAAAAAATATAATTCGTGATCTTCTTATGACTGAAATATATATCATCGCTTTATAACCATAAATTAGTGCAAGGAATTTTGATTTTAGTCGAAGAAATTTATTTTATCAAATAGTGTTTATTATATTTAACGTACTTCAAATACAGAAATATTATCAATTTGTATATTTGGTTATATTATTTTAAAGTACAAAGATTTGAAAAAAATCTATATAAGATCAAAAAAGATATTCTTTATTATTTATAATAATGAGTGGTTAAAATATTTTTGTTTTCAATTTTACTATTAATAAGCGTATAATGATTTGGTTAATTTGAAACAAAAATTCTAAAGCATATATTTTCAATTTACGGTTTTTTTGTTTTGAAATTCACGTAAGATACTCAAAGGACACGTTAAGACATAAGAAGTAGTAAATATAAATTTTGTTTAGCATAAAAAAAGGATGTAGAAATTTTATGCATGTTCTTAAGTGTTTTAAAATTTTATCTGATTTTTTGAAATAATTGAAGTATGATTAAGGTTAGATTCTACTGTTGTGTCTAGAGCTCGTAGAAATCTAACTTATTCTCTGTATTAGAATTTTTCTTAAGGTATTCGTTTTAAGGACAACTCTGTTTTTAAAAAATGGAGATATGGGGATTTCTTTGCTGTTTTTAGATTTATTTAGTACATTTTTAAAAAAAATATATGCTAAAATTAAGAAAAGAAAAGAAATTATTATTACTAAAATGGTAAAAAATGGGTAAAAATTGACAAAAAAAAATAACATAAACGCGACCCTTTCTGTACTAAAAGTTTATGAACAAATTTTAAATTTTTAATTTCTGGTGTATTGCTATTTTATTTATTTTTGAAATGACCATCAGGATAAGAGATATTTTGATTTTTACAAAAACTAGAACACTTTATCTAAGTTATTATATGAAATTGCTTAAAAAAATAGGGATTACACATAAGGGACTGTAAGTTTTGTAACAAAACAGTGATGGATAAATCGGAAGGTTAAAACTCTTTTACAATTATACAGAACATGCACAAAAAATTTCAATTAATTATTTTTAAATTATTTTTAGTAATCGCTGACCCAGTTTGATTATTTCCTAAAAAACACATTTCGAGTAAAACAAGTTTTAAAGTATTGCATATCATATATATCTTGTTTAAAGTAGTGGCATCTGCGTTTACTAAAATACTTGTAGTTTTTGTTCTATTGAATGGGAAATAATAAAATTGGTATTTTTTTATAAAACTAATAAGATGGTCAATAAAATAATATCTTAAAACGTTTATCAGTTTTTGGCAAAATGCACAGTTTTAGGGTAGTTGTATTCCCCTCTCTTGAATGTCTTCTGTATTACTTTTAAATAAACATTTACTGATTTATCTAATCAAATAAAAGCACCTAAGGATGATAAATGTTTAATTTCTGAAACCTAAATTTAGTTCGTGTCTTAATATGTATTTAAATTGTTTCTAGTATTTTGTATCTAAATTATGATAAAAAATTATACAGCAAAGAAAAACGAATTAAACTATGATTGCAATAGAAATAAAATTCATTCATTTAAATTATTTGAAACTAATATGTTTCGTAAAATACAACGTGTAATCTAAATAATTTTAAAAGAAAATTTATATAATAACTACTTTTTTTTACAAGAAAGGATCACAATAAAAAGGTATTATTTTGATCAATAATAAGTGAAAGAGCAGTTGTGTGCTTCAAAAGTAAATGATTACAAACTAAATGTTTTTATAAGTGGTTGCTAATTCTATTTTCAAATTGAAGTAAAATATTCCACAGAAATATGTTTTAAAAAATTCATAAAAGGGGAAAACTATTTTTTTTCTTTTGCGAATGAAACATTTTTCTCCTGAAACTTACATTATTAATAGATATATTTTTAAAATGTGCTTTTTAATTAAATAAATTTATAAAAAAATGATCATGCAGCAACAATGTATATATAAATTTTTTTCCATAGAAACATTTAATTCAAATTAAATTGATATTTATTCTTTTATCAGTATATGAACAATCGGGAATAAAAAAAGTTCAAACAATTTTAAAAAGAGAAGTTATTCATCAAAAGCATATTACAAAAATCGTCATCTTTTGGGCGATATTATTTTATTTATACAGATTCGGTAACAATGAATATCTTTTACTGATTACAGAAATTATGGAGATAGAAATGTGATTTATAGAGTAAAAATTTATTTATGAGGGGAAATTCTTTACATAAGTATTTATTTTATTGAGATAAGCAAAACGTTTTAATTGAAAAAAAGAGAATTTACGGTAGATTGAAATAAATAAATTAAATGCTAAATTAACAAATATAATACTTGATTCATGTTTAAATTGATTAAAAAGGTTAAGTAAAAAAAATTATAAATTCTAGAAACCCTCGATTGATTTTATTGAAATATTAACTCATATGAAAAAAAAACATATCAAGTCGCTAATTTAAACCTTCTATAATTCGAAGTATATTCTTAATCCCTAGAAAAGCTCTTGATATTTCGAACTAAAACAATACGTTTTGGTACACTCAATATTTCGAAGTAAAATCTGTGGCTAGCCAGAATACAACACCTGATAGATCGAAGTGATCAAATAAAACTCTCAAAAATTCAAACACTCACTATCATGTAGAGTCCTGTAGCAAACAGGTTAGAGCTTGCATGTTTGTGTTGTATTGTCTCTGCTTGTCTCCCTTTTAACATAGCCCCTTTGATGACTATTGGAGTTAACTCCGAAAACTCTGACTGAAGCTAAAGTGTCACTTAACAAACTACACAACTATTTCCTTCAAAATCATGTTGATGCGGACGTTTTTCAAGCTTCATTTATTCTAGAAAAATCTATTGACAAAGTTTGATAAATGCCATAAAACAAATCAAAGAGATAACGCATTTTTCGTCAAAAAAATGAATTATGTACAGTAAGTATTCTTTTAACTGTTGTTTTTATTACATAAATGAATTCTTTTAAAACAGTAATTTTACCTTCTGTTCAATATTTATACTGTATAATATTTACTTTTTAAAAAATACTTTAACATAATTTTATACTTATGTACAATTGCTTTTTTAGTTTCATTTTTATATGTTAGAAAAAAATTCTCTTCGTGTATTTTTTTTGGAAGTTTTTTTCCTACTTTCTTGATAATTCCAACTCTTAATAAATCGAAGTTTTTCGTTGGTCCCTCCAACTTCGAATTATCGAGAGTCCACTGTATTCATTAAATTTTAATTAGAAGTAAAAATATTGTTCTTTATATCCAATCAAATCAAACTCGTTTTATTTTTGCTTAGAAAATGAACTAAAATTTTATTTTAAAAATCCTGCATTTTACATGATTTGAGGGAAAAAAATTGTCGAGTAACTTTTTCATTAAAAATTAAATACAAAAATGGGAAATTATGGGAAAAAATTATTTTGGTTCTTAAGAATATTGTAACTCTAAACTTTTTTAACTATACTCTTTACTCATTTTTCTTTATTTTTCATAGAATTTATGGAATATTAATTAGATAATCTAACTATGCTTTGAAAAATCTTATTAATCTTTTTCTTTATGTTATGAAACATAGCTCAAAGAAGAAACTCTGATGAAACTCTGTTATGAAACATAACCCTGATATTTATAAGTTAGGCTTTCAGTTTATAATGTGAATTATCTTTTAATTTTTTGTGTTAATATTAATCTTTTAATACACAATAATAATTGGAATCGAGCATAATTTATGTATAAATATTCATGCTATATTACATTAACATTGATATAAGAAATTTTTATACCATTTTTAAATATATTTAATTAGATATTTTTTTTAAAAAATAATTGATATAGGGCATGTGTGTGTGTGGAATTTATAGAGAAAACTATGCATCTCAATTACACTAATTAAGAAAGATTTAATTTGAGGTAGTTATAAATTATTAACAAAGAAACTGTAATACAAGGACGATTTTAATAATAAATATTTAATTCTTGGTACACTACTCTAAAAATACATTTTCAAGATTTGTAAAAATTACATGATCCGTTTTTTTTTAATGTGGTATGAGTCCATTTTATATTATATGTGTGTGAAATATTTACAACTTCCAAAGTAATTATATTTGTAATTTCATTAACTACTTTAATTTTATACTGACAAAATGATAGAAATTTTGGAGAATTTTTGGGGGGATTTCACAGAAAAAAAGTTCAAAGTAGATTTTATTCAATGTTACAGTGCTGTTTGTAAACAATGCAACACCATGAAGGAATCATCAGAACTAAATTAATTTCGCAGCAAATATCAATTATAAGATGTTACGTAAAATAGTAAAGTTTCAAAGCCATCGCGCTTGCGTGGCGTGGGCAGCACCCTCAGAACTGATGCTGAAAGCGTATAAATAAAAGTCTTTAGCGGAAATAGTTAAATGATTATTTGTTAGTGGCGAACGTTTATTGAGACCTAAGTATGGCCTCCACGACGAAATAAAGAGAAATTCCAACAACATATGGAGTTTGAACGGTGGGATTATCAGCCTTCGAGAAGGAAGATTTTCCTATCGCACAATAGGAGCTCGTGTGCAGCAGAACAGTTCAACAGTGATGCGAGTTTGGAAGCAGTGGGCCAACGAGTACTGAACAACTCAAAGAACTGGCACTGGACGACGAAAGGTGACATCAGCGCGACGATGGACACCTGCTTCGTATGGCGGTGAATGAACGTACAGCTTATTTCAGGCAGTTGGCAGCACATTGGTCTACTGCTAAATGTGTACTAATATCGGTTTCGTCAATTTGTCGACGTCTGCTGCACCGTGGACTGCGTGCAAGGGTGTCTTTATACAGGATCCCCCTAACGGCAAACCATCGACGGCTGCGTCTGCAATGGGCTCATGAGCACAGAGCCTGGCAAGCTGATTGGCACTAAGTTGTCTTTTCAGATGAATCACGCTTCAATTTGTCGGACTATGATGACCGCATTCGTGTTAGTCACTATGCAGGTGAACGCTGCCTTCCAGCTTGCGTTATCGAACGACATAGTGGCCTAACACCCAAAATTATGGTTTGGGGTGCAATTTCCTACGATGGACGATCCGATTTGCTACGAATTGAGGATAAGCGCAATAGAAACAGGTACGTACGTGAAGTGCTTCTGCCCGAAGTCGTTCTCTTCCTTCAAGGCATCCCTGAAGCTCTCTTTCAGCAGTAAAATGCACGCCCCCATGTTGCAAAGACTGTTTGAGACTTCTGTTCAGCCCAGCAAATGTAACTTCTTCCTTGACCTGCTTATTCACCAGATATTTTGCCTATTGAGCACATGCGAGATTCTGTTGGTTTGCGTCTCGCTCGTGATCCGCGTCCTGCAGCCTTAAAAGATGAACTTTTGATGCGCATACAAGCTATATGTTATTCAATTCCACAAGCAGACATTCAAAATCTGTTTGACTTCATGCCACGTCATATATCAGCACTTATTGCAGCGCGTGGTGGCTACATCAAATACTGATTTCGAACACTTAATATTGTTTTTTTCTTTGAAAATTTCGTCATTTATTTGTACTAATACAAGTAGTTTGCGCATTAAATCTCATTTGATTCTGAGGATTCGTTCCTGGTATTGCATTTTTCACAAACAGCAGTTTATAATGACTAACTTTTTCTTTGTCAAAAATGGACTTGCAATTTCAAAACATCTCACTAGTGGTTTCTTGCGAATCAAAAGTAGCTAATATAGAATGAATTTTCTTTTTCTCATATTCATTTTCAATCATGTAGAAATTCATCATTCTCATTCATCTCTACTAGGGTATTCATATAATGCATGCCAAACGCAAGATTACGCAAATAAATGAAGAATAAAACTGTTATTTAAAGCTCATCAATTATGAGCAAAAGTAAATGTAAACTTTAAATCTATAACACAATAACTAACATGCTCCTTACTCAGGTCGTTGCGACTCGAACATCGACATTAAAACATTCTAAAATCAAACAAAAACATTGCCCTTTTATTACTTTAGATCAGATTTCTTTCTAACCTTTGAAGTTTTAAATCACATCACAGTGAAGGGCTTTACCTCCTGATCTTCTTCATTTTAACTGAAATGTGTGCTACTGGGCTGTGGTCTCAGTTGTGTCTCATAAAATGGTGGGACTTCTTGCTTGAAATCAACAGGCCTCAGCTCATTTTGGGCTGACTTTGCCTGAGATGTCTTCAATCAGTCTACTAGAAATCCTAGAGGTTTATGTTGTGAACCTGTAATCTCACCTGTCATCCCATGCTCATCATGCCAATTCAAGGCTAAAATAATCCCTGTCTATCAATGTGGTGCTTTTTGGAATGAAGACCGAAGATTTATTTCTGTAAACACAGGATGAATAAAATAAGGGCTTAGGAGATTCAGATAAATCTTTGAATTTGATATTGTATTACCACTTCGTTGCTAGAAGCTTACTCCATCTCGTGTTGCGCATAATAAATGTTGAAGAATAATTCTAGTAAAATGAGTTTTAATGCTACAAAATCTTTTTGATAAGATTGTCTCTAACATTAAATTTTCATGCTTTGAAAGATTTTGCACTGCTCTAAAATTATTTTTTTCAATACACAAGCACATAAACCTTGTTGCCTTATTCTGTATAATACCGTTTAGTGTGCGTTGTGTGTGAATAAGAGTAAATTTACATGGTCATAATGATTCTTAATTTGAGCAGACTCTTTAATGTTGCAAAAAGAAAATTTGTATAATGTTAGTTGCATATTATAATGAAGCTTTGTTATTAAATACTTTACTTGTTTGTTCTTTTTGCGAAAACATAAGGGTACACACAAATGTAGTAATTTTTACTTAGACCGTTCCCTCCTTTTGAATATAATATTAAGCAGTTTTGTCAGACTTTATTATATAGTTAAAAACGATGCTAGGTAGACTTTTAAAATCACATTGAAATTTAAGACATAATTTTGAAACCCTTTACACTTTAAATGATTTTTTTAATTCACATTTTGCCGCTTGTTCTATTTAAAAACATTTTTCTAATGCTTTATTTGAATTAATTTTAAACAGTTCTGATTTAATGGAAAATAAGCGTAAATGAGTTGAAGGAATGGAGAAAATCTCTAGTTTACTGATATAGTTGTGAACTTTTGTACAAAATTCTGCTACTATTTCTGTTATTCAAAATATCAGATTTCTTTTATGTATATATCTTCTAAACTTTATTCTGTATACTTTTTTAAATCTGATTTTTTTTATCTATAGTTTTAGCGGAAAGTTAGTTATATGTAAACTAACTAAAGTAAAGTATATAACTTTTTAAGAAAAGAAATTTCACATGATTTATATTTTTAAAAAACTACAGAAAATTATATAGTTAGTTAAAATTGTTTAAGACATTTGAAAACTGACTTAAAAGTAAAGGAATACTTCTAATCATAATATATCTATAGTAACCATAGTTCATTTTATAATATATTTATTCAAATATTACAATTTTTAAATCCAATACAGTTAATTTAGTACTCGTTAAACTGTGAAGCAGTGATAAATTATATTTCTATACACTTTCTTCATAAATATCACACATCTAGATTTTTGTACCTCATCTCTATTTTCATATTGCTATTGACCAGCAGACGCATGCGCTCACAGAGGGAAGGTCCCTGAATTCGCATCTTTTTCTGTAAATGATGGATGAGTTACGTTTTTCCAGTTAAATGTTTTTCAGACTTACTTGTAGTTTGTCAGGGGATATGCTTGAGCGACGCATGTCAGTTCGGCTGATGTGCCTTGACGGACATTAATGGAACTCCTTGTGTCGGACATCCGGGGTGGCTGTGTTCCTTGAGGATCTAAGGAGTGAAAAACTATCCTTTTAAATCTTTTTAGTGAAGAGCTAAAGAGAACAGAAAACGTATACCACTCACTTTACACAAAAGAGACATTATTCCAGAAAAGATAGAAAAATGTTTCCGCAAAAAGCAATGAAAGTTTAAAAGATGGCATTTTTAGGATAAACCTTTTTCTTGGAATGTCTACATTTCTTTCTTTTTTTTTTTTAGTTAAAAAGATATTTCTTATTGCTGAATGCACATAATAATCACAAAGAGAAATATAGATGATAAATAAGTAAGTGTTTATTACCATTGCACTTCACAGCAACACAAGGACTACTGGCAAAGTACCTCGTACTTTAAACCCGGAAAAAGACGTGTACTAGATAACAAATGCTAATAATTTGGCCTTGGGATGATGGAATTATACCTTTTATTTTTTTGGAAACTTTATTTACTGTACAAGTTAAAAATCTCAATTCCAGTGAATACTTTAAGATAAAGTATACTTTCCTTCTTTAAAGGACATTTTTCTTTGACAATTTGAGAAAAAAAATTCGATAAAACTGAAATAAAATGTTCTGAAATAAGTGTGAATTTAGTAAAGGACACAGAAACCTTTCGCTAACATTACAGGGAAGGGTAGATGTGTGTGATAAATTTTCTTCTTTTATTTGCCACTTTTGTAATTATTAAAGTTGTTCTAGTTTAGTATTGTTAAATTAATTATCAGATACACATTGCGCATACAATGATAAATATATTACATAAGTGTAAACGTGATTTTTTTTGTTATGTCAGAATGTATTTTTTTTTGCTTCCTTTTAGTAAATTGATAATTTTTTAGATAATCTTTTTTTTAAAATTATCAATAAGCACTTTTTCCCTCACATAGGATTATTACGCCACCCCTCTAGAGGGCGCCACACAGTTAGTGAATCGCTGCTTTAAATTAATAATTTTTTAAAGTTTAGATTATTAGTTCATTGCATGATTTAAGAGATAGTTGTTTGTCAAGTTTTTTTTTTTGTTTAACTTTCATTCTTTTAGACCAACTAATTAATTGATTTATCTCACTCTCAATGTTTCTTTTAAACTGAAGTTTTCTCTTCAAGGTATTACAGCCTTTATAAGATATACATTGCACTTTAAATGTTTTCAACGCTTAAAGATTGCGATGCCTTGATTTAGCACATTTATGTTTGTATTCAAGAAAGTTGTGTATAACAGAGTTACACAACTACATTAGTATCTATATTTAAATCATATATTCATAGGTCAGAAATTTACTCCATATTATCCAAATTACTATACGACAACTACAGATTTCTACAACAATATTTTAACTATCTCTCTACGCGACAGTTACATATTCCTTAAAAGTATACGATGACTCAAAGATTGAGAGGCATTGGTCTAGAATATTTCCGCATGTATTCAGGACAATTTTGAAACAGACATGGCCCAAATTTATCTAAGCGAAACAATCCCTTACAATGACGTTTTCTTCCATTAAACTTCACAATTGTCATGACCCATTCGGTCAAGTAACATTCCTGCAGCATTTATCAAACTCTGAATAGTTTATTACACTGCTCTGACTCTTACTCATCGAAAAGTTTTGCGATGAATCGGGACGTCAAATGACGCAGTCAGAATAAATAGCCCGTCATCAACGAATCCTTCCCAATAATATTCTGGAGGACCAATGAGAGATGGCCATGTTTCTGGATCTAGTGAAAATAATAAAGAGTACCTCTCAAATGAATTCGCGAGCAATACATGTAC
>BMAO01035787.1:0-32409 GCA_019973975.1 Trichonephila clavata | reverse complement strand
GACTACGATTCTAAGCTGTTCCATAATTTATTTTTTTAGATAATGGAATACAATTCATAGAGAACCGTTCAAAAATTGATCCCAGAATAATTAATACAGCAATTAAAACTAACAATTTATTTAGAAGAAGGTGAGAGAAAAAGAAACGAAACAGAACCGTAGGTCCATCAAGAACTCCAAAGTAAGTGCTTAAAGATTAGAGGAATTAATATTTTCGCCTTATCAAGAAAAATTGAATATATTTAATTGCATATTTTAAATCTGAAAGAAAATTCTTTTCCAAAAATCGAATACGAATCTTGAGAACGCGATCGTAAGTCTAATTATTTGGCCTGCTATTCATAATGCAAGAATTGGGAAAAGATACACATGAGGTTCCATCTCCTACATAACAAATAAAATACTACAGAATATTCTAAATCAATGTTTTAAGTATTTATACACAGTTAAAAATAATACGACGTTTATGCTCTAACAATTTATTCATAGAATTAAGAATGGGCCACTTCATTTTTTGAAAACTTCAAATAGGAATTCGATATACCCTCTCAAAACAATTACAATTCAAAAAGATATAAATACACCGCGAAAACATAAAAATAGAGAAAAAAATTGTAACGTAACATCCTTTCACGAAACTATATCAAATTCAGCAGATTTTGATTTCTATTTCATTTTAACTTATAAATCACGGATATCTTTTTTTTAATCAGAAAAATTTAATAAAACTGTAGAAAAATGTATTGATTTCTTGCTATAAACAAACTGAGCAACGAAGTTTTAAAAAGAAAAAAAAGCGATGGCAACGAATAAATTAGATGACACAGCTTTTAATATATAAATTTTCAATAAAAAGTATTCGCCATTACGCAACATTGCATCAAAACAATGAGTACAAAACATTCAACTGAGTTAATTGAATTCCTTCGCATGTTACGTATGGTAAATCGAAACTATTCATGTGCGAGCACACATAAAAAGCTAAATCTGGACGTTCGTCGTAGAGAATTGTACATTTGAGAAACATGAATTTTTTCCCAATAAATATGACATCTTCTTGGAATTTTTTAAAAATTTAAAACAATGAACAATTTATTTCAAAGGATAAAATAATTTTCCTGGATACTTTTGGATAATAGTTATCCAACTTGAACAGAAAAGAAAATGTTGATTGACGAATGCAATTAGAAAGAATAGCAAGATCATTTAAATGGCGGGAATTTTTTTATATTCATAACATATATCATCAAAAAAATCTACATACGAAGTAAACGCGTTAAAACTCATGTTGTTTTTTTAAATATCAAACTAAAAATCGGATGATTTACATTATAATTTAGAGAGGAAAATTTCTAAAAGAAAATATTTGTATTTTGCATTATTAAATTCTCGGATAGATTGTTAATTTTAAATTTGAATTTAAAAAAAAAATCGCATTTCATCGTATTTTAAAATCGAAAATGAATACTTATAGAAATTTCTAAGTAAAATGTATACAGAAAATAATATATCGCTTTCAAGAAAAAAATTACTCTTAATTTTTTTTTTTAACTAAGCTGCCATAAAAAAAATTTGTTTCGTTTTCGAACTAAAGATATTGTGCACAAAAACAGAAATCAAGCGAATCGTATATTTAACTTCAGCACCAATTGATACAAATAAAATTTCTCCGAGCTAGCAAGACGCTCCTACGGAAACAGCACTCCACCCTCTTTTCAACCAACCGGAGTGAAGAATCGACCTCGAGTATAAACATAACAGAAGCCTTTGCTCTGAAAGCGCGATCCAAAACATGGATTTGCGAATTTAGCGAAGAGCAGAAAACAAAATGAAAGAATATACTTACTTGAGTTTCCACTTCCTGGCCGGGGAATGTATCATCCTGTTCCGACATGTTTTCTTGATCAAATCTTCACACACCACGAAATAAACGAGAATAAATGGGAATAAAAACGAGTAAGATTTTATAAAAACAAAAAATTCAACCACACAGAAAGAAGCGCCGAATCACTCGTTTGCTTCTCTCATCAGCAGTAGTCGATCTACAACGCCCAAGCTCCAAACGATCACAATGGGTTGCCATGAACGTGATGCTAAACTTTCGCCAAATATTTTCTCGCCAATTTTGTATCGTTTGCTCGGAATAGTAAATATTTCAGCAATAAAGATAAAAAAACCACGTTTTTTGAAAATCATTTCGATATAGTGAACTTGAAAAGGGAAAATAAAAGTTAATTAATTCTTTGGAAATTCAGAGGTGTTAAACTTTTTGTATATCTTTCCTCTCAATATTTATTTCTTCAAATTTGGAATATGGAATTTTATCATCGATTTTTTAATATTTACAAACATAATTATCCTTTCAAATAAACAGTTATTAAAGTTGTTATATGTGCATTATGTTCTATGCACTATTTGTTTTTGCTTTTCGTTTCTGACTATGAATTGGAATGAAATGCAAAAAATATAAGTCATTTTATTATTCATTCCGAATTAACTAAAAGCATTTTTTGTAGCCAGTTACTTTGTTTCAAAAAAGATGATTAATTTTTGATGTTCTGAAGTGGTGATTTCAATTAATGGCTTGTGATTTAAAATTCTATTTTGGTGTGTTCTGGATATGAAATGTTAAGGCGCTAAAGCTGATGTCGAATTAATCATTTGATTACGGATTTAAAATTATCGAAGCAAGTTGCTTGTTTAACCAAATTTCTGAATCAGACAGGAACAGGCATTCGAAAGAGATTTTTTGAAATAATAATAATAGTAATGGATAAGTAAAATTAAAATTTTACAAAATATACTATTTATTATTAAAGTATTAATTTAAATATAACGAACCCTGCTATAAAAGTAGAATATTAGAAAGTAAAAATAAATTTCATTCAAAAACAAAGATTATGGATTAATAGAATTCAGAGAATATTATAATACAAATAAATTTCAATAATTTCCATAACAAAGAAGCTGATTTCCATATAAATGGAATTACTAGAGCTAATAAATTGTAACATAAAAATAAATGGCTCAGTACAAAAATTAAAACAGAAAATTTATCGTTTGCCATTTTGTGTATAATCGAAGTAATTTTTGCTGCAATACACTTTTTCCAATAGTTTTTCTTAAGAAAAACTGAAAAACATTTTAAGCATATTATTAACAACTTTTACCTTAAATGCACTTTTTCCAAACCTTCTTACTTTTTTTTTACAGAAATTCTTTGGATATTTTTAAAATAAATATTCAATATCTTTTTAAAAAGTGAATCTATAAGAAATACATTATGTAAGAGTGAAACTAAATAAATTAATACATTTTCTTTTTAAAAAAAAAAAAATGTGTACTTAAAATGCTTTAAAAATATTTTATACCATAATAATTACACACAGATATATTTTTTTTTTAAATATGAAACAAAACTTTTTTTTTAAAATCAAAGCTTATTTTGTGTGCATTTCTTAAAACCGTATTTTCAAACTCTTTCAACTCCAGAAATTCAGATTAAGCAAGAAAAAAACGATAGAAAATGGTATATTAAAGGGGGGGGGGGGAGACTGTATAAAATTAAGAGCCAGACAATTGTAATAAAAATATCTAGCTCTTGTTTAGGATTTTTTTTTGCGTTCAAGTGCAACAAGAACAAGAAGCGTCTTCAAAGGTCATCCGAAGAAAGTGCTCCAAGGTTTCATTTCATTTAGATAATTTTCAGAATTGTTTAAATTTGGTTTGGTTTGATCAAAGTCACAGTGTATGAACTATTAACAAGACATAGTGGTCAATCTTAAATAGTAATCCCACAATTGTTAAATAACATGTCTTCGATTCAAGAACAGTTTTGAATAACAAGTGCACTAGAGCATGCTTTCCTAATTTAATCAGGATAAAGCAATCTCTAGTTCATTGTCATTTCATTTTATGTAAACAACATCGGGTATGTATTTAATAACATATTAATCAAATCACTATAGCTTTACAATCTAAATCGAATTTTTATTTAAATTAGAATTAGCAATTATAAAAAAATAAAGTTTTTTTTAAAAATAAAATTTGTCAAAAAATAAACATTTTTAAGTTAACATTTCTTTTCAAATTGTTACCATTTGAGTACGGAAATTACCTCGCGCTCTTTTCCATGGGGGTATTAATCCAAAATATATTTTATAGAAGTTGCATTTTAACCAATTTTAAAGCAATTAATTAATTATAAAAGGCTAAAAATGCTTTTTAAGATGTAAAAAGCATTTTTAATAAATAGTTGTTTAATAAAGAGTTTTTATAACTGTATGTAATTGTTGCACTAAATTACTAAAAAATACCGTGTATCCACTTTTATAATTTTGATTTAAATTTCATTTTTGCGTACCAGCAAACATTCTCGTTTTGAATCTTTTATAAGCTTATATCAAAGCAATTCATGTAGACATAATTTATTGTAATATAAATATTTCAATCAAACCATATGTTTAAGATTCAAAAAATGAGACGCAGAAAATCACTTTGAAACGTAAAATGAGCGAAAAGAACTGCATAAAGAAAAATTTATGTAAAACTTGTTTTGAATTATCGCCTTCAATCTTAAAGTCATAAGGAATTACAAAACTTTTTTGTTTTTGTTTTTCTTTATATGTATAGTTTTATATATAACAGGTGATTCCTTTCTTATTAAAACATTTCAGCTGTATAATAATAAATGAAATAAATTTTAAGCCTCCTCATTTAAAAAATGAAATTAAAGTATTATTTAATTTAATTAGCTTTAATTATTAGCTTTTAATTATTTTTTAAAATTATTAAAATTAAAAATGGTCCAACTATAGATGTGATAAATAACAGCGTTTGGGTTGGATAAAGGGAATTCATCCGCTTTTATTAATATTTCAAAATGTATTTAAATCGAAATTTCGAGTTTTTTATATACTTCCATTTATTCTAAACTTCTCCAATAGAAAGCTTCTTTTTCTCTTGGTATTCACTAGATTTTTTTAAAGGCGTTTAAGGTTTGAAATTACTATTCACGTATTGTAATGAAACGTCCAGTTTTTTGTATGAATCCATTGGTTTTGAGATGTTTTTCATAGACTGACTTATGAATATAATGACTTATTCTCATATTTTCTAATTAAATAAATTTTTCAGCCAATGTTTCAGAACGATATAAAAGCAAATAGATCTGACTATTTATAAGCCGCTATTTTTTTGTAAACAAAACAACTAATGATTTTTCGAATATATGAATCCGAATATAGTTACAATTCTCATGTTTGGTCTTCTTTTCTGATTTTACATTCCTGGACAAACATCCTTTTCTTTGAAAAAAATTGAGAGAAGCGTTTTTTTGGAAAATATGAGGTGGTTTCACGTTGCACGGTTTCATTGAATTAGTATGCATTTAATGTTTTTTACTTATTATCGAAAAATTATCAAGTTAGAAGAAATTGTGCTGTATAATCAAAAAAAAGGAAGAAGAAAGACGCCAGTTTATAACAACTCATTAAATAAAAGCAGTTTGAGACGTGGGTGAAAAAAATTCCTTACTGCAACTGATAGAAGTATATATTAAAAAATTAAAGGAGATATTGAAAATTGTAGATTCACAGTTTTAATTCGTATACATACATGTACAGAATATCTCTTAATCACAATTCAAGCTAATATGCAAAGTTGCTTAGAGAACACTGTCGTTTAAAATTTATGAATACAATATTAATAAAAACTCAAAATCGATGTAAACTTGTGACAATACAATAATATGAGCTATTAGGCGGATGCGTATGCAATGTTGGAATTTTAAGTGAAATATAAAATTGCATATCTTTTTACAAAAGCCATTTTTTTAAAAATCAAAATAGGCTCCATTTGATTCAATTCACCTTTTCTAGCGAGATTTTAAGGCAGAGAAGACTGTCTCAAAGACATTCTAATCTTTAGAATCAACGAACGATATGGAGTACCCTCATTTTTATACTGTTTACCCGTAAAAACTGTCCTGAATGCTCAAAAAAAGTAAAAGTCAATCGAAGAAGATCCGATGAATAAGCGGGGTGCTTCAAAATTTCATATTTTAATTCATTTAAGCTCACAATTGTTTGTACGACGACTGGGTCCGAGAGTTTTCGCAGTGAAGTATTAAGTTCATGTCAAATAACAAGTGATATGCGTATTATTTAGTTTTTCATGCATTTCTTCAATGTACTGGAAGTAAAATAGATTCAGTGGGATTTGTTTCCAACAATGCTTTCAGAATATTATTCAGAACAACAGCTGTTTTGTGTGTGTGTGTGGGTGGGTGGGTATTCTACATCAGTGGTCTTCAAACTGTGTTCCACGGAACCCTGGAGTTCCATAAGGCGTACCCAGGGGTTCCACGAGTCATAAAAAAATCGAAAAACAACATATAAATATGTATGCAAAATGGATTCCCGTTCTCTGAAGTTTGTATAATTACAAATATCTAAATCTCATCTTGTTAATTAAAACCGAAACTTTTAGTTGTATATGATATATTTATTTTGCAATACTTTTTAAACTTTTACTATAAAATAATAAAAGAATATTAAAACGTTTAATTTTATATATATACCTACTATGTAGATTGGGAGTACTCTATATTGTTTGCTATCTTGGGTTCCCGAGATAATTTTATACTCATTCGTTAGCACAATGTCTTGCAAAACTAAATAGTTTACTACCGGAAAATATACCTTTTTGCATTTGTGGAAAAACCCACCTATAATGAAGCAGAGAAAGCAACATATCAACATATTCTATGTTGAAACCTAAATTTAAGCAAGAACAGCCCCTGAATGTTCTGTTGCGAATCCTCATGTATCACACAACTATAAACGTTTTAATGCCATTCAGATCCCAGTTACTAACAGGGGCGTACCTTTACTCCCATATCAATACTACGGGGTCCCAAAATGCTGAAGCAAAAAATCGTAAAATATTAAGGGATCCAGAAAAGAGCCCCTAAGGAATTTTGATACAAGGCTCACTCATGAATAGCTATGCCAGTAGTTACTAAATATAATGCATGAGTAGGTGACACTTGGATCACAAATTAATATTACTAATGAGTAAATTATATAAAAAATATGTTATATTTTTTTAAATTATAAATGCAATACTTTTTTAATTGCATTTACATGAAGTACCTATAACGTGTTGATCTACTTTAAATATTATTTTGAGATACGTTCTTCTAAGCATGTGTATGGGGTTCTACGGAAACACTTTCTAGTTCTAGAGGTTCCGTGAAAACACCTTCAAGTTCTAGGGGTTCCGTGAGTAGAAAAAGTTTGAAGATCACTGTTCTACCTGGTTTATTTGGAAGACAAAAACACCAGACCGAAAATTTTCACATTAACACTCCACTTTTCGATCGTTAACAGCATTCTCCCTAATGCCTCGTTTATGTTACGGGCGACTTATGCAGAATTATTACCATTTACATGAGTTTATATTCATATAAAAATTACAGGAATATTGGTTAAACTGATGTCCTTACGAAATACAAAACAAAAAACAAGTTGGAAACTTTAGAGGAAATTTTCTTTGTTGAAAGATGAATCTGGCAATGGACAATATGACTGAGAACGAGGTTATGCCAAAAACAAAAGCATAACTATAACAGGGAGGCAAACGTTCACATGTAAAGAAAATCCAACATTTCATTTGTAGAACCTAATATTTTTTCTGAAAAAAACAAATTTCTTTTATGAAATTTAATTCAAGGCTTATAAGTACAGAAAACCAAGTTACATCACCATTATTTCTCCAAATATTAAATAAATTCAGGACTGTTGAGTCTATTTTAAAACATGAGCGTTTTAAAACATGTATGGTGAAACAACGTAATAAAGAGATATCAAGACAGAATGAATCTTTTGATGTGATTATAGACATGAGCATCAAAAAATAAAGTGATATTAAAAAAAAAAGAAACAAGTTTTATCATATACAGTCGAATCTCGATAATTCGAAATTGGAGGAACCAATGAAAAACTTCGAATTATCAAGAGGGTAGGAAAAAACTCCAAAATACACGAACAGAAATTTTTTTCTAACACGTTTAAATTTGAAACTATGTTCTAAAACAGGCATGTCAAACACACGGCCGCGAGCCACATGCGGCCCGCCAATACATAGGTTGCGGCCCGCGGAGACATTTTACAAAATTTTGAATATCAATCTTTAAAGAGTTTTTTTATTTTTTTGTAAATTTATTTTAAAGAAAATCATATTTAACTTTTAAAATAGCCCTTAATAGAAAATTATTTTTAATATTTTATTAATTTTTTTAAATTTAATTTTTCTATAATAAATGCGCTAAGATCAGACCAAGACAAAGTGTAGTGTTTACTTAATCGTTTGTGAAGGAAAGTGGATTTTGGTTTTTATTCATATTAAACTAAAAAGTTATTTTAATAAAAACATAATCAAGAACAGAGTACGAAAAGATAACTGAAGATGAACACCCTAATTTTCAAGAAAAATGGGAACTGCAATATCTTTTTCGCCCAAAACAAATAAAATATAAAAGTATATTTTATTGTGCCTCACACTGTAAAAACTGTAATTCAGTTGTTAAGGAATTTAACTTTAAGGAACTATGACAAAAATCAAAAAACAAACTATGACAAATTTGCTGTGAATCTTTATGAAAACGAGTTGTCAAAGAAGATATAATTCTTACAAAATGGAAAAAAAAATGTATTCACTAAGTTTGTTGAATGAGAGTGAATACAAACTTTACTACTCGAGGGTTATAGTTATATATTATCTAGTTATTATTTATATTAAAACTAGTTATATGTTATCACTTTTTTAATCGCAAGCAGATCATTTACTGAACAAGATTAGTGAACACTGAACTAAAGCTGTGAAATTACCGTATTTACTCGAATTTAAGCCGCACTTTTCCCCAATGTTAATGCTACTTAAAATCGGGGGCGGCTTGAATCGAAGGGAAAGAAATCTGTTGAATAGGGTATTAAGAGCAATTACGGGTTCATGTATGCAATTAAAAGTTTATAATAATGATAAAATAACTAATTCTTCACTTCTTATTAGTTCTCATTTTAACTTTTAATTTCGTAAAATTTGATACCGATAAACCATTTTACACTATTTTTCATTTTTCACAAAAACTTTTTGAGAATTTGGAGTGTGACCTAGAATCAAGGGCGGCTTAGATTCGGAAAAAACGGCATTATGTCCAGTACACAAATAAAAAAAAATTTAAGTTTTTTTATTTGTGCTGGACATAGTACCCTGAAATTAAGTTTGAGTCGAAATTCTGTAACCAGCAGAGATGATGAAATAGTAGAGATATATAGTCAAGTAGAGTCATATATTATATGCATAATACATATTTTTGATGCACTTAAAGAAGTTTTGAGATGAGAAGTGTTTCTTGGAAAAGAGTTGACTTGTCCTGCAACTGATAGTGCACTTACCATGACCAGTATTACTAAAGGAGTTGCAAGATTAAAAGAAACAAGTAAACAACATATTAATAATAATTTTAAACATTTTCATTGTATTACTCCATAGCAAGTACTGTTCTTTGGCATGTACTTGGATATATTGGACATGTTTTAAAATAGTCAGTAAAATTGCAACTGTATTCGAGCATGTAGACTTTGGTATCGTTGATTTGCTTCATTTCTAGAAGATATAGAATGTGAATTGATCGGTCAACCATATTGTATGAAAGTTCAATGGATTTCGTGTCATAAAGTGTTAAAACGATCTTTTAAATTGCTGGATGAAGTCATTATTTTCTTTAAAACAAAAAAAAATATGAATGCGCCTGAATAAAAGATGAAACTTGTAATATGAACTAAAAGATCCTGTCTATCTCAGTTGATATTACAGGTCAATTTAACTTAAGATTTAAGGCAAAAATCCTTTTGTTACAATGCTATTTGATAATATTAACACTTTCAAAAAGCAAACAGAAAAAAAAAACTTGTCTCACTTTTAAAGCTTTCAAAATCTATTGATTAAAATACTAAAATTAATATTTACAAAATATTCTCACCAAAATGAATTGTTGAAAATGGAATTCGATCGAATATTTCCTGATTTTAAAAATTTTGAATTACAATTTCGTTTCTTAATATCACCTCCATCTGTCGATATTGAAGTTGTTGATGAAAACTTACAATGGAATTAATTGAAATCTATTGTGATTCTTTGTTGAAGTAAAAATGTTTGGAATATATTGAGATTCTCTCTAGATTTTTATGCACATTCATCTGTAGATCGGTTTCTTAAAATGTTATTTTTTGTTACGCGTATAACGAATGGCTATGTTTGGAAGCATTTATTTATGCGAGATTTTTTTTCTTTAATGAAAAGTAACAAAAATTCAGAGAGGTCAAGATTAAATGATCAACATTTGTCAACATTTCTAAGAAAATTACATCAGTTCAACACGTTCTACCAAATTTTGATGACTTGCTTTGAGGGGGAAAAAACGATGTCAATATCTTCTAAAAGTAATATTAAATTGCATTTCGTATTATAACTTTTATTTTTGTTTTTTATAAGATATTATTTTTTCATTGAGTTTTATAAAAAATAATTTTAATCATTTTAAAGTCCTGTTTTATTAGTTTTTTGAACATTGAAAACATGCGGCCCTCAACTTAATATAAAATAGCTCATGTGGCCCGTGATATCAAATGAGTTTGACATGCCTGTTCTAAAACAACAATTGTACATATACATGAAACTACACTCATGTCCATAAATTAAGGATAATTGAGAATCACACAGAAATTGAACTCTAAAATAAAAATTTCACCTGTAGAATTATCACACACATCTTGAAGAAGAATATGCAAATTACAGGAAACCACCAGATGGCTCGGATAGTACGTCACAATGACGAGAGTGTAAGAGAGGGGTACATAAGAAATGGTGGCAAAGAAGTAAAATTGTTCACAAGCGCTTTAAAAGCCTTTCAGTGCAATAACCGCATAGTTATGGCACAAAGGAAGCACATTTGGATGATTTTGTACGTGGTAGAATTATCGGACGACTGGAATGTGGACGTACCCAGTTAGAAGTATCCGAAGAACTTGGAATCGCCCAGAGTGTCATCTCCAGGCTTTGGCAACGATTCCAAGATGATGGTAATGTTAGTAGATGTTACAGCACAGGTCGCCCCCGAGTTACAACGTGAATGAGGACCGGTATTTAGCAGTTACTGCCAAAAGAAACAGACGGAGCTCAGCATCAGACCTGTCTCGTCAGCTCTCTTCAGCTACCAGTACGACAGTTTAAAGGCAGACCGTGTACAGACGCTTAGGGCACATTGGTCTATATGCTCGTAGGCCTGTCAGATGTGTTCCAATTACCGAAACTCACTGTCGCTTGCGATTAACTTGGAGTAGAGAGCATGCATTGTGGACACCACAACATTGGTCTTGTGTGATGTTTTCCGACGAGTCCAGGTTTAGTTTACTGTCTGATTCTCGCCGGACTTTCATATGGAGAGTGCCAGGTACCCGTTACCACCAAGAGAACACCATTGAATGATACAGTTACGGTGGTGCAAGATGGCTCGTTTGGGGAGGAATTACTCTTGGTTCCAGAACTGACCTGCGTGTTCAGAGTGTAACGATGACAGGCCACATCTATCGGGATGTCATTCTGGAACAACATGTACGTTTGTTTCGGGGCACCATGGGGGCTGAATTTCTGTTTATGGATGACAACGCCCGTCCTCACCATGCAAACATTGTAGACGAATGCCTTCAATCGGAGGATATCACCCGTATGGATTGACCAGCATACTCACCGGACTTGAATCCAATAGACCATGTGGGGAATATGCTTGGCCGACGAATTGCAGATCGTCAACCCCTCCCACCTGTCTACGGAATTTCGAAGGGCATTGCTTGATGAGTGGTGTAATATTCCCCAAGATCAGATTGATAATTTGATACTCAGCATGCGTAGGCGTTGTGAGGCTTGTATTGCATCGTCCGGGATCCTAACCATGTTATACTGCTTTTTGTAAAGGTTCTTTTTTGAAATTTGCTCCAGGGAGTAAAAATCGCAATTTTTAATAATTATGTCAAACATATAGCAACTTTTTTGCTCTTTATCTTTTGTTTAATAAATAGACTTTACAAATAAGTCAAATTTGTTTTGCTTCTGTCTCGTTCTTTACCTGAACTTCATTATCCTTAATTTATGGACATGAGTGTATTTTAAAGTATTTTTAAAAAGTGCATATTATATAGTGTAAATATTATACAGAATTTAAAATTCCTGTATTAGAATACAGGAAATAAAATCGTTTTGCACCCGGTTTCCCCAGACACCGTGCCCAGCACCATTGGTCTAATCCAATCAATCCAACCCATGCCCTATTTGGTGCCACATGCTATAAGTCACACAAATAGGCCATAAATCGTCATGTTAGTCCGACGCAAAATACACATTCCCTAAACATTTCTTCTTCACAACAGTGAACCATCCTTTCTGAACTTATGTGTAGCAAGACCCCGTGTTAAACGAAAGATAAGGACAGCTGACAACAAGTGCGGCCGATCTGTTGTCCACTTGAAGAAGGAAAGCAATAAAAGTGTCTTTTCACCTGAGGAACAGGAAAACATTAAGAAGGGGAGCATATAGGTGGTCATCAAAGGGGCTACGTTACAGAGGATACACGCAGAGACAATATAACACAAAACTAGTAAGTTCCAACCTGTTTAATACAGGATTGTACATGGTAGTGAGTGTTCGAATTGTCGAGAGTTTTATAAGATAACTTCGAATTATGGCGTGTTGTAATCTGTCCAACCAGATTTTACTTTGAAATATTGAGTGTTCCAAAACGATTGTTTTATTTCGAAATATCAAGAGTTTTTTCTAAGGACTCAGCATATACTTCGAATTAGCAGAGGTTCGTATTATCGAAGATTTAAATTATCGAGAGTCAACTGTATATGTAATATAACGATGAGATGGTATTTATTTTGTGAAAAAGCTTCTTGATATTGTTTACATCGTTTATTTAATTTTAACATTAGGGGTTTATTTTGAGCGTACTCTTCGCTCAAGTGCAAAAATACAAGTGAGGGATCTATTTATTTTCTAGATTTAACTGCACAAGAAAAAACAGGGAAAACCGTATGAAGAAAATATAATCAGGTGTTCAAACTCAGGGAGATCTAAATTATTTTTAGAAATGACATCAGTGTTTTAGGGAAAAGTTTTACCCGCTTAGTAAGGCACGTGTAAGCAATTATGAAATTCTTTTACTAGGAATCACAAATATAAATCAGTCAAAAATTCAAGATCTAATTCTTTTTATGAGGGATCATCAATAAATTAGTCAAAATATAGGTTTTAACCTTTATTGCGAGATGAAATGAGAAGTGTTTTGAAATAGAATTTTTAGAAATCTTATTTAAATATTATGAAAAAAAACAAGATTCAAATTTTAAGTAAATAATTTATTTTAGTGACGCAACAGCCCATGCTGTGCCCGACTCAGTTTTCGTGAGCTTGGGTGCTGAGGTGCATGAGAAGATTGTAATACCTGTCGGTTCCTGCTTGCCTCTGAAACCCCTTGTCTACCTATAAACCCGACTAGGTGTGTGAGAGAAACTGAATGATTCACAGACATGATTTCAATCTAATTAATTTATTGTTACCAAAATATCAATCATACACAATAACAATCTAATTAAGATAGGCGATCAAATAGTAGAGAGCGGAGGTGAGATTCTATAAAACGGGGATACTACTACGGACCCTCAACTGAATCTAAGATAGCTTAAATACGCTCAGATATAAACTACGTCGCACACTAATAAGCTAACCTCTAATTAATCAAGCTCACGATGCCTGTACTTTTTATGCATCGGATCCTACACTGGAATCTTGCAGGTGATCTTTATCGGGATTGATCAATGTCGTTGGATCCATGGGTGTAATCCGTTTTCCTGGACAACTCCAAGACCTTTTAATAATTCCACTATCTTTCAATCTTCAACTAACAAACTCGCAGACTCTTTGCTAACTCTTACTAGCCAACTCCAACGTGCCAACCCACAAACTCGTGAAACCAGAATTTATATAATATACTTCATTTACATAATCACGCTTTCTTGGTTGGCAAAAGTTGGTTGAATTGAAATATTTTCCCCAAGGTATTAGTACAGTCGTGGATAGATCCGTCACAAGATGTTCCGATCAGATGGTCGGTTTGACGTGTTTTAAGTAAATAATAATTTAAATTATTACACATTTATATTTCTTGAGATATTTTAATATTATGAAAATCTTAATTCCCACAATACTACTCAGGTGTTAGAAAAGTTTATCAGAAAAAGTATTGCAAAATTTGTATAAATTCCACACAAAAAAAAAAGAAAGAAAAGAAAATTGTGATTTATAATACTCTAAAGCTAATGACTGGAATAAAACGTGGCCTTGGTGTTAGCAATAAATGCTTCCGAATGAACGTATAAACTAAATAACGTAACGTAGTTTTTATAATAGCTAGAAAATAATTAAGTTATCGTAAAAGTATTTTGTTCTTTTATGCGCAAGTGACATTCACAAATTCTTCTTTGTTACAAAAGTGTTCGTTTGAGCTTTCAGAAAACCATCCGTAAAACATAACACACCTAGGTAACCATGGCTACGATGCTAATTTCGAGATTATGCATGCTGCCATTCATAAACTGTAATTTGCATTAAAAGAAAGGCTTTAATTTTTGGTAGAAAGCACGCAAGGGTGACCTCTCTCCACGAGTCAATAGAATAAGGGTAAATTCAAAAGAAATGTCATGATGCTGAAGATGGAATGTGTAAATGAAATTAATGGTTTTTTTGGGGGATTTTTTTCGTTGAATAGTTTTACAATGAGCTAAATACAAAACGGAAGACCGTCAAATATATATTTTTTATTCTGTTGGTTATTTCTTTTGCGTTTCATGATGTCTTTCCTGTTTCGTCGCTCTATATATTTTTCGTGTTCTTTTCTTAAGAATTTTTGTGCCTCTTGTGTCTCGGAAAATAACAATGGAATATTCAAAATTGTAAAATATAAAGTTGGTTGTTTTTGAGATTTTTTTAATTCATTTTTTGTATTTGTTTAGTTATAGATAAGTTTGTAATATCATTAGGCTTAACGTTATAAGGGAGTTATTAAAATTTTTATTTGCTTAAATCACCTAGAGAGCAAAGATTTTTTTTTTTAAAATTATAATTTCGTAAACAGTTTTTAGAGAATGAAAAAAAGGTGAGATTTTGTGTCGAAGCTAATCTAAATGATTTTTTTATTAAAATAACTACACTCGGAATTGTGATTTTTGGAAAACGCGTAAATGAATAATTTTGTTGTACTTAAGTGTCATTTGAATTAGAATTACAAATAAAATTGTTTTAAGAATAGTATTACAAAAAAAAGTATTTAAATGCAAATGTTGGCAAAAAATGAAAAAAAGAATGACATATTTTCAAAACATTCTCCTTTTAAGAAAAATGCATCTGTAATAATAATATTTTGCCTATATATAACAATGACTACTCTACCGAACGTGAACTGGGATATTAGAAATATTCGCATTTTCAGAGTTACGATCCATTTAAGCGATAATGGGTGTTTTTTGCTAAAATTTTCGGTACTCTTGTGAGGAAGAAGCTATCTCTTGCCTCAGTGTAGGGAGGTCAGAAGGAAGACTAGACATATTCCAAAATAATTTCAATTTATTTTCCGTATAAACAACAACACAAAATCTATTAACCAAGTCTAGAGATGCACCCGAATTCTAAATATGAATTACAATAGCGAGGCAGACGAGATACGAGAAGACTAAATGAACTTACGTCCAATCACTTACGTCCAAGGAATACCTTATGATTCTCTCTTTTTAGCGACCTAATCTAATTGACAAATCGTCAACTTTAATATTACAATATTCAGCTACTAAGTATCCACGCCTTACTTTATGTGTTTAATTTATTACTGCTAACCGTAGCAGTCTAACTTTCTCTCTCTCTCTTCTCTCTCTTCCTTTCTAATCTCTAACTCGAAAGTTTAATCTTGATATACAAAATTTAATTTGCATACTCACATCTTCTTCTTTGCAGGATGGTTTCAATAAAATAAATTTTAAAGACCATTTTTCCCCAAGAGGATTTGTTAGTTGAAAAATTCTGAATAGAGAGAGATCCGGGACACTCTGATTTCATAAAATATGAGTAAACCCACTTTTAAGAAATATATATTTGAATAATCCTCGGTCAATTTCTGTAGAGAAGTCTTCGCTATGAATAGGCAAAATATTATTTTTGTAGAAGCATTTTTCATGAAAAGAGAATGTTTTGAAAGTATGTCATTCTTTCTTCATTTTTTGCCAAAAAATTGCATTTAAATAATTTTTCTCTTGTAATAGCATTCATAAAACCATTTTATATGTGTATTCTAATTCATCTGACACTAAATATCATAAATGTCTATAAAAACTATAGTTTAAAAAAAACTAAAAAACACTCTTTTATAGTTAATCGAACTAGGTTGTAACTTAATCTTTTAGTCGCCAATTCCGGAATCAGTCGCCAAATCTGGAAATGGGATGTGCAATTAGTCGCCAGATGCGAGATGGGATCTGAAAATGGGAAATCGTTAATACTGATGATCCTGATCGGGACATTGGAACAAAATTATTAAAATTGTATTGTCATCGGTCCTTGACAAGTGAACAAAATTTCGAATTAATCAGACCTTTTAAAGTGGGTAAAAATTGAGTTCAAAGATTCTGTTACATACACGTGAAGCTTATAAAAGAGTGTTAGAGAGAGAAAATTATCCACATTTATATGCTTTTTAAAATCTCAATTTCAAAAGTAGTCAGTTGCCTTAAGTGCAAAAGTAGTCAGTTGCTTAAGTAGATTATTTTTTTTTGTTACATTATATAAAGAAATATTACTTGAAAGATTTAGATCTATGAACCTAAAAATGTTTTGTATTATCTGATTAACTTTTGAATGGAGGCAAATTTTTTAAATAAAATTTCAGTTCTAATCTAAAGAATTTAAGCAGATATTAAACCCTTCTATTTCTTGAAAAGAGTAATTTTTTTTATGTGGACAGTTTAATCACGATACGATCTAAAAGACAATGTAAAATGATACAATTTAATCTGAATTCTTTTTAAGGATTTAATTGAATTGATGCACATTTCTAAGTAGAATAAAAGTTGATTTCCTCGAAACTCTATTAGGATTCCAGGTAATAGGAATTTGAGTTCGCACTTTCTCTGAAAATAAATTGATTATTTTCTACTATATGGCAATTGAGTTTGCTCAGTTCAATTATTCTGGGAATTCCTTTAATTTTTTCCATTCACTTTTAAGAGAAAAATACCTCAATATATTTATAATTAGTGAAAAATCGTACTGCTACTACAACTTCTAACGACAATAATAAAAATAAATAAATAATAATAGTAAATAAGTACTAATAATAACACATGCTGTAAATTAGATACATTTCAAAGCCCGAAGGCAATTTTTTGTTATATAAAAAAATCTTCAGTACTGAATTTCTAAAATTTGCTTTTAATATTTACAATAGTAACTGATTGTTTTACATAATTTATTTTACTTTACTGCCTAGGATTCCATAAGTATTATATCATTATATAGCTTGGAAGAATTTAAACTTAAAAATCAATTGGAAAGATTTTTGTTATAAAAGACGCGCGCATTTGAGTTTTAATTTAAGTATGAGTAGAAATTTTTTAGATTCGAATCTCTCATGTCTTTTATTTCGTAGAACAGAGCGAAGACACAAAACATAGTAAAACAAGAATACGTGGACATAGGACAGTTCACAAATATGTTATTTGTTTGTTCCAGCAATCTCAGCTTTTATAGCTTCTTCAGCCAGAAATTTTGAAAATTATATGATTTCCGATAAATATACCATGATTAGTCAGAATACGCGGATGATGCAATATTGTATCTCGTTTTGAAACGTGCAAACGTGGCAGTTTTTTAGGAAATAAAGTTGTGATTGAAAGGATATTTCCCAAGCTAAAGAAATTAATTTCCTCGCGGTGTCTTGGAGGGTTCAAGACCATCATAAATTAAATAAAATCCCTCGACAGAAAATTTAAATGGTTAATTATTGCATTTTTCTGTGGGAAATAGTATTAAACTAGTTTCAAATAATTAATTAAAACGTTTTAAATCTTCAATACGGTTCGATGCAAGAGAGCCAAACAAACCAAATAAAATCATGATGGAATGAAAGAATTAGTGCGCGATGAAGTCAGACGCCATATGGTTCCTGAGTGATCACTTTTACGCCGACCATGAACGAGAGAGGTTCGACGCCCTTTTAGCTGCTTCGTTTTCAAAAACAAAGCAGACCCCCTATTTATGCCTAGCCGTGTTTAGTATCCCCATCTTACAGGTGTAATCCTGTTCTCTATTCAAACTGTCCTTTATTTTTCACACCATCAAGTGCTGACTCCGATAAGGGAAGGGGAATTTAATTGGCATTATGTTACGCATTCGAAAATGTCCGTGCACCGCCTGGTTAAATGGAAGGAAAAGAAACCTGTCTGACAATTGAAAGAAGTGATTCAAATTTCGAAAAAGGGAATTTTAAGGACATAAATTTTGAAATCACTCGCATCGCAGGCGTACGCACCCACACACCAGTGCTGCCGTCAAGAGGAAAAGAGAAAATTCCCATGGGTATTAAATTATACACTCGGTAAATGCCTGTGCAACGCCTGCCTAAAAGAAGGGGAAAGAAACCCTCATGACGAAACAAAGAAGTCAAAGAAATTTGGGAACAGAATATTTTACTGGAAAAGAAGACCCGTGCAACGCCGGGCCATGCAGCTAGTTGTAAATAACGTGATTCTTAATTTTCCTTTCGTAATAAATTAATTGCTTGTTTAACTTTGTAATAAGGTTTTCTTTTGTTCAAAAATTCACTTTACCCCTAGACAGTGTCTTACATATATGCAAAGCAAATACATTTCTAGATATATATTCAAAACGTAAAATTATTATTGGTTACATACGCTTTATTCCTTTTTCATAGTCTCTTAAAAGGAAATAAATTTAGAACACTTATGCAATCTTTAAATAAAACCTAGTTCTATATTTTTGCTAGTTCAATGCATTATGAGGTACAGAAAATTATTCTGAAGCATGTCATTCTTTTTTTTTCAAAATGTGTCTCAACCTTTTATAGTAGAACAATCGTAGATATTTTCTGTTGCCATTTATATATAAAAGAATTTCATTCCATTAAGTGTTTGACAACTGCATATGTGCTGAGAATTCACTCAGTTCTAAAGACGCAACATAAATCTGCATGAAAACGTTTTCTCGCAATTCAGAAGAATTACAGTCAAGAATCTTTTTTTTTTACAGAAGAACAATTTTGCTGTCCAGGCGTAAATATATTCTTGGAACTTCGGAAGGAAACACATTTAAACTTATTGCTTTTACCGTTTACTTTTCAGCTGACGTAAAACAGAATCACCGAAGGAAACACTTTTCTATTTACATTTACGATGTCTTAAACTTCTATAGCTTTCGAACCAGATATTTTAACGCTTTATTTTGAGGCACGATTTTTCTATAGTCAATATAGAAATACTTAGTCATTTTATTCCTTACAAAAGAAAAAAAAACATATTTATTTTATGCATCGTATATAACTAGAGCAATGTGACGCAAATGACTTCAGTACTTCATGAAAAAAAAAAGTTTGTAATACTGTAAAATTAAGTCCATCATGTTTGAAGTAGCATAAGAAAGTAATATCAATCTTCTCTACGTGCAAATAATCTCAAATTTTTTAAACTATTTCTAAATTAAAAGTATACTCATGTAATAAGACATATTTATCTTTAATGTTCTGTCACATCGTAATAAATATTTATTACATATCCTAGAACATGAAAAAATGGCGCTACTGGCCATCAAAATGCAACATCACACCATGAAGGACAAGAGAATTTATATAAAACTGAATTTGTCAGACAAATTTAATAGAATACAAAGGAGAAATGATATTGAAATAACAAATTGATATTTTGAGTAACCACCATGGCTGGAAATCAATTCGAGACGCCTCGGATTTGAAAGAAGCTTTGAATATGTTCCAGCGGGGTATGTCAATTTTTGCCGTTCTCTTACATTACCAAGGATCGTCTGTCTTAAAACACATGAAGCATGTTGGGTCAGTCGTTTGTCAATTACTAACCTAACCATTGATGTGTAACAAATTAGAACAGCGGGCAGAAAAAGTATTGCAACTAGGTGGGCGATTGTTGCAAGTTGTATTACACACATGGTCAGTGGTCTAGCTAGGTATCCAAAGGCCCTAATGCGAGAAAAAAACACGATGGCCCTATTTTGGTTGTACTTTATCACGAAACAAGATATCAATCATTGGCATGGCCAAGTAATTTTAGCGCGTTTTTCACATGTTGTATTTTACAATAATGCAACTAATGAACTTCTTACTAACAGAAAGTAGAGAGAGACTGTATCACTCCTCTAAATGTACTACTATTGAGCTGAAAAGAAATAATGACACAAATCTGTATCAGCACTATAAAAAAGCAACAAAAAAAATTTTTTTTTTTCAGAAACTACAAAAGCCCGGACTAGCGAAGTTCAGGAAAATTTGTATTAAAATTCGGGAAAACTATGGGAAAATTTAAATATGATTCGGCTCATCTAGGGCACAAATGCGACCAAATGCCGAAACCCCGAGGTCAATTGATTGCTTATTGGCTGAGAAAAAGGTACGACAAAATATGGAACGAAGACGAAGACAAAATTAGCGTCCTAATAGCGGTTTTGTTCCACTAAGTGAAAAAAAGTGCTAAAAAGAAATATATATTGGTATTTTAAATATATACACACACACACACAAAGTTGCTTCTTTTTTTAACATCAGCCCTTTATCATGCTCTTCATAACATAAGAAATCAAAGCTTCATACTACTTACATGTATGTGTATGAGTTTTCTTGTGATTACCCAGGTTCAATTTGACACGTGATAGACAGGAAATGATACAAAAAAAAAGCATAAACAAGAAAATATTACAATATTATTATAAATGTTTTTTTTTAAAAAAAATACCTCTGCGAAAGAATAGAGGAGGGGACAAAATTGCATCAGTCAATTGCAGATAAGAGTAGATTACGATGAAACAGGAAAATAGTTTATGAATCATAATGTTATTAATACAGTTTTTTCATGATTGGAGTTTGAGCTTCCCTGCGGGAAGCAGGTACTCCGACAAGCATTCAACTTATAATGTTATTAAAAATGAAATGATCAAGAAGACATAGCTTCCTGTGTAGGTTTTTAAAGATATAGGGTAAGACTTTTCCTGGCACTTGAAGTTTATTTTGAAGCAACAGCTAGAAAATGAAAAAAATTTAAAATAGTATAAACCATTCAAATAAGTAAAGTTCTCAACACCATACAAATAAAGGAAAGAATTTGGGGGAATTCCCCACAAATTCGAAATTACTTTCAACTGAGTTGCCCTGATTACAGTTATATTTTTTGCAACCTTTTATATTTATATCTTAAATGTAGGAGAAATTATCGCAAGTTTGTTCAGTTTGCTAGGTGGTTAGGGTGCTAGGGCCTCCTTGAGTTTGAAGGCCCTGATGCACGGCACCACCGAACCCATTGGTAGCTACGCCACTGTGTTGTCCTATCTTGCATTGTCCTATTGAAACTCTCAGAATCTCGATATTCTCTCCCTCTCCCATTTCTAGGCAAGTTATTGTTTTTCTTACCAACCATAGCCTTTTCTCTGTGTACCCTCACAGCTTCCAGCTGTTTTCTAGTCTTAGTTGTTTATGTGGATCCCCGGACGCCAATGACTTTGCTATTCACTGTTCCCATGCATCCAAATGCCATCTTCCTCGTATAAAACCTATCAAGGAAGCTATCCTCCCCTTCTACTGGGTATATTCTATTTTCCCCAACAATTAATTTCCTGTTCCAATATTCCCTAATCTATCTGTAATAAACAGATGTACTTTTAGTCTTTTCACCTCTACATTTCTTACAGGGTGTGAAGTATTGACTGTATATTTCCTTCTGTGTTATCTTTTTCTACTTCCTTTACAGACGGGGTTTTTGCCCTGTCGTTTTGCTATTTGTGTATCGTTTCATGCATTGTTGATTGCCTCTCTTGCAGGACGGGTTAATAGCTATGAATCCTCGGAGTAAATAAATAAAAATAAGCCTTGAAGGAAGGTGATGGTGATAATAGGCTCCAAAACTTCAAAGATGTTGTATTCGTGAGCCTCCTACTAATCCTCTTGGGGGAAAATCTATTTCATTTGTGACGGGTGCTTACGCGTTTCACTAACCTTCTCTCACATCTTTAAAGATTTTATTTATATCAACCAATCTTCCGAGAGCCAAAAGTGTGACTTATGCAAACAAGATAGTTTCGGGTTTAGCGAGTTCGAAAAAGATATAAAAGGGAGAAATGAAATGAAGAGAAAGAGGATGATTACGAGGTTGATTAAGAAGGTGGTTCTGAGAGATTAGTTTATCTAGTGAAAATATATTCGTCGGGAGAAGACGATTGAAAAGTGTTCATTAATTCGGTTCGGGACGGAACTGAAGATATCTAAGATTGAAGCCTCTCCTTAAAGCAATCCAGAATTAGAGAAACCTGCCTTAAGAAAAAGGTATCAGGTCAGTTATTTTCATAAATTAGATATAAATGCTTAGTTTGATTGTATACGTTATTCTCCGTGGTTTCAGTTAGTATTCCGTCGTTCATAATCAGATTCTTCTCGCACTCCACTGTAATTTGTTGTTCTTATAGTCTGAATAATATTTGTGTATTTCTCAATTAAGAAAGATAAATAAATAAGATTGATTTATTAATTTAGTTGTAATTAATTATGGATCCAACATATTCAGATTTAGATAATATGCGAAGGGGAGTTAATAATCATAGGGGTAGCGAAAGGCTACGACACATTAAATATTTTTCTAATGAAAACTTTCTCCCGAAGAAGAAGATGTGATTTATGTAAATCAGCGCTTATATTTAAGCCTTAACTCTTCGGTTCAAGAGCGTGCGCGAGAGATAGGTTAGAAGTTAGATGATAGAAATTAGTGATTAACGTATAGTAGTAGAAAGCTAGCCGAGAGTGACTCGTCGATTAATTACTTAATATTTAAGATTGATAACTTACGGTTTGGTCAATGAGACATATTTGAATTAGATTGTTATCGACTAGAAGTCGAATAGCTTAGATTATTAGAAAGTAGCTGAGATTATTACGATTGTTTAGAACTTATATTACCAAAAGCGTTGCAGAAGTAATTGATTCAATTCATAATTAAATATTAAATATCTCATCTACCTCACTTTTGCTCCAATACTTATTTACACGTGCATTTCCTAGCCTGGTTGTTGAGATTATTAAAGGATTAACAAATTATATTTGTTTTGATTACTTGATTTACATTATATATTGTTTGATATTCATTCTAACACTTCCAAACACTGATGGGTGTGAGGAAAAATCCGTCACAATGTAGCCAGAGACGTCTTAAGGCATGAACCAAGTAGACTCAGGGTCTCATACCTGGTGAGAGCCTCATTTCGTTCTTGAATCAGTCTTAATAAGACCATGGTCAGGATAATATTAATGGTCAAACATATTCCTGAACATATTCTTCAAAAAACAGAGGGTGTCGTCCTCGTCACTTGACCATGGTTCAAAATGACGAGGGCCTCTCGTCAAAAGCCCTCATGTAGCTGAACAGTGCGACGTTAATATTTACTCCTCAGTCATTCAAAAAACAGAATTTCAAACTGCATGTCAACAGATAAAATCGGCAAGACTGTATTTTTACGTTATGATTTTTGTCCATGTCTAGGTCTAGGCTTTCTAATACCATAAGCAATCATTCAACTCATTTAGTCGAAATACGGCCACTGGTCGAGCCTGGTCTGTGAGATTATGAGTCGGGTACATTGATTTGTTTCAAATTACCGTATGTACGAGTATTTTACAACATATGCTCATACTGCCCATACTGCCATATATACTGCCCATTTTTAAAAATTACAGGTTGAGTCTACTATTGCATATGGGCTCAGGGCCTCAAAGAAAGGTTTCTCTGTGCCCAGGGCCTCAAAAAATCTTAAGACGTCCCTGGATGCAGCGGTGATACTTGAATACACTAGAAATGCAAATTAGAGGGAATAAAATAGTGAAATCTTATGCCCATTGAGAGACGTCTTATGACTTCTTGAGCTTTTGAGTTTCTATGCAAAAGTAGTCCTCACCTGCGACTCTTTTAAATAGACAGTAAGTACACAATATACGTGGTCGAAGATTCGAATGGTAACTGGTAACAAATAAATGTGCGTGACTCGCAATCTCACAAACCTAGGCACCAACCGACTGCCACCCTTCAGCTGTGGTGGTATCTAGATGATCCAGAAACAGCCTCCAGACACGAGTGATCACTTTTGTCTGCGGTCATGTTACTCGGCTTCAAACCCGAGTAGCGGACTCTATCCTCCACATTGGTGACCTTGACACTGAATAAAAAACGCAACCTTTGCGCAGCTATCATGGCGCCATCTATCCCCAGCAAAAGCAATCAAAGTTGTCAGACTCACTTGACGCAGCAACAAAAAAATCGTCAGGCCCTCTTAACGCAATACCACCAATTAACAGCCGCTAATTGGTGGTATTGCGTTGTCCCCCGCCGTTTTAACAAAAATATTGTTCGTTCACCTATCTACAGACTCACTCATGGGGAAGTACTGCGGTGGTATCTACATAAGCCAGTAATAACCTCCGGACACGAGTGATCCCTTTTGTCTAGTAGTCATGTCACGTGCTTACGGAACCGAGCGTCGCGTGTTCTGTCAACCGAATAAGCACTTCTACAACGGCTAAATGATGATGTTTGGTGGTGAGCCTCGGTCTAGACATTGACGTGATATATTAATGCAATCTTGACATTTGGCATATAGTTTGAAATTCCTAGCTTTTCGGAGAGTATGTCCGGGAATAACATAGCCCCGGCCTCGAAGAAATTGGTCCATGCCCTTAAACCATAGATTCTCAACATAGGCGATAACACCCATTTGTGGGCGTTTGAGGCTTTCAGGGGGGGGAGGGACAATAAAAGACCCAGAGAAAATTAGGGGACATTGAGAGAAAACACGGAGGGGCCTGGGCAGATAAACCAAATATAGTTTAAAAAAGACTAAAAGAAACGCGCTGATTATGTACTAACAAAAGTAAATTTTAATTCTGCTTTCTTACCTTATGTGTATGTATTTAAATCATTTCTATATCAATGTACGAAAATTCACATATTTTAGTAATTCGGGAAGTGAATGAAAAACTTAAAGATTACAGTACATTCAGACCTACATTACATCGAATGATATAGTGCATTTTAATTTCTGTATGCAGTGTCGTCTTTGTCTGTGAGCAGTAGGAAAAATGTTTCCTCCACCGCATTTTATTATGTATACTATCCAAGAAACATAATTAAATATGTTAACCAGGAATTAACGTGTGATTCTTTAAAGGCTGAAACTGTCAATTTATATTTATTTTGAAAGCAATAGTTTATTATGAATTACTTCGCATCATCAAAACCTCTGCCTTTCTTTATAACAGATAAGCTAAAACTTTTTTTTATTCCACTCTTTTAAATGAAGAAGCAATTCAGTAGTTTTTCAATTCCCACAATATCTCCTATCTATGATTAAAATACACTGGTGTCCAAAAGTTAAGCATAATTGATACTTATGTGAATAAAGATGGAACTGTAAATCAGAATGGCGGGAAACGTGATATGCGAGTGTAAAATGGTTATAAAATAAGGAAGCAAATCAAAAGAATGATATTAATTAATTTTATTATCCAAAGTAGCAGTTTGAAAGAAAACTGAGCATAGCAAGGATTCACACTTTAAAGAAAAAATGAAAGAGATCCTTAAATAAAATACTGATTCTGCAGTTTAATAAGGCGTGTGGTCACCTCTGACAGCCAGGCACGATGCACAGCGGTTTACCATACTTGCTATGAGATGATGAATGAGTTGTGGACTCAAACGGTTCCAAGCTTCTTGGAGAGCTCTCTTCAGTTCTGTAACGGAGCTTGGTGGGTGCGAAAGGGCTGCAATTTGTCTTCCGAGAATATCCCATACATGCTCGATAGGATTTAAATCAGGGAAGTTCACAGGCCACGACATGTGCTGGATGTTTCCGTTTCAAGGAAGTCATCAATCAGCACCGCTCGGTGACATGGAGCATTATCATCCATGAATATGAAGTCAGGACCGATAGCACCTCGAAACAAGTGAACATAAGGCTCAAGCACTTCGTCTCTGTATCTTTGAGCAGTCACAGACCCCGTGTCAAAGAAATGCAGGACTGTGCGGCCGTCCATCATGATGCCTGCTCATACTTGATGGAAAAAGATGTCTTTCCGTTATGTTTCTTGGTTCAAAACGTGTTCCACGTTCTCTCCATAGCGTTACCCACCGAGAATCGCTACTCAGACTAAACCGAGACTCGTCACTGAACATCACATTGGCCCACTCTCCCACACTCTAATGTTGATGTTTCAAACTCCAGTTCAAACGAGCGCGTTTATGTGCAGACGTTAGGGGAATGCAAACTGCTGGTCTTCTGGCATGCAGGCCAGCATGATTGAATCTCCTGTAAACAGTTTGTCTCGATATTCCTATTCCTGAGGCGACTGTGAGCGCCGAACCCAGTGCTCTGGGAGTATTACCCCTCTGACGTCGCGCACTTATTACCAGATATCGGTCTTGGCGAGAGGTTGTGACTCTTGGTTTACCTGATACTGGTTGTCGGGTAACATCTCCCGTTCTTTGAAACCTCTGCCACAGTCTTGAGATCACAGACTGGTCCACATTCAGAATTCGAGACACTTCGGTTTGTGATCGTGAGGATTCCAGCATTCCAACGATTCTTCCTTTCTCAAGCATGTCCAATTGGTGTCTTTGTTCCATCATTCACCTTGTTTGATGATTAACAACGTTCCTTCGCACAGCAGATGCACGAAACTTGTCTGAACTGCCTATGCTGCGTGAATCGGTTTCTCCGCGTTCCGACATGCGCCGGTGTTTTGCACATGACGTAGTCGACTGAAAAGGTTTGCATAAACCCAATGTTTCTTCTTCACCCAATAATATCCGAAAGAAATTTGGAATAATTTTACGAATATTTACTCCATGTTTTTCGTATTTTACTATTTATGCTTAACTTTTGGACACCAGTGTATATAATATTACACATTTAAATATATTTGCGGCAATAGCTATATCAGATTCGCAAGTAAAAATTTGAGGCTTTAGAAAAAAATTAAATTAAAAAATAGTAATAGAGAATATTTTTAAAATTTAACTCTTTTTTTTCCTTCATAATGTATTATCTTATTTCTCTAGAGTAGGAGGGGGCGGTATCGAAATATTCACTAGAAAAGGAAACGCCAGTTCAAAAAAGGTTGGCAACTTATGCTTTACACGTCACCGCTCTTGCCCTTTCAAACTATCTTACCAAGCTGTTTTGGAATATATAATGTAATTGTTCATAACAATCCCTTTCCAAGGTAATCTAGACTCGAATAAGACTATTGAGGAGCTGAAAGTAAAATCTTATTTTTTCTGAAAAAGCAATGTCATGCCCTTCGTTTGTCCGTGTCTGGTGCTCAACGCACATTCGCAGCTTTATACATCTGTGGTGTAAAGCCATAGATAATCACAGCAATGGATGTTTTGCTGATATACCCCTTTGAGCAAACAACATCAAATTGAATGCTGAAGCTGATACATACAGCAATGCAGTAGAGTAGCGAAGAATATTAGGGCTCTCCCCCTGCAAAGCCAGACTTTGGGTCCCAGTCGGATCTTACAAAGGATTGCAAAACCATGCGTTTTTGGAGTCACTCAGGTTTGGGCCCTTTAGGATCCTGCCCCCCCCCCCGCGATGCGAGGATGTACGTTACGCCACTGCCGCAATGCGAATCAATATTGGAACGCACACAACGTGCTCTTTTTCACGCTTGGTGATGTGAATATGCCAGTGCATATTCACATCACTAAGCGTGAAAATGGGCACGTTTCTCCATTCATGCTTCCGCCTTTAGATCCGTTCTTTTGCTCAATAAATTCATATTCGTATCACTGTGGCTTGATTTCATCCATCCAGCAATCCTTCCGTCTTTTGATCCGTTCTTTGCTCATAATTTCATATTTGTTATTTTTTTTTCTTTTTTTTTTTTTTTTTATTTTTATGTTTGTTTCTCCATCAGCAATCCTTCTCGCCTTTTGATCCGTTCTTTTCTCAATAATTTCATATTTGTATCACTGTGGCTTGATTTCCTCCATCCAGCAATCCTTCTCGCCTTTTGATCCGTTCTTTTGCTCAATAATTTCATATTTGTATCACTGTGGCTTGATTTCATCCATCCAGCATCCTTCTCGCTTTTATCCTTCTTTTGCTCTTTCATATTTGTATCACTTTTTTTCTCCCTTTGCCTTTTGTTTTTTGCTCAATAATTTCATATTTGTATCACTGTTGATTCCTCCATCCAGCAATCCTTCTCGCCTTTTGATCCGTTCTTTTGCTCAATAATTTCATATTTGTATCACTGTGGCTTGATTTCTCATCCAGCAATCTTGCCTTTTTTTTTTTTTTTTTTTTTTTTTTTTTTTTTTTTTTTTTTTTTTTTTTTTTTTTTTTTTTTTTTTTTTTTTTTTTTTTTTTTTTTTTTTTTTTCCTTTTATTTTCATCAGCTCCTTTTTTGATCGTTCTTTTCTCAATAATTTCATATTTGTATCACTGTGGCTTGATTCATCCATCTAGTATCGATATCTTGGAAGGATAAATTCCAGCGGCGTTACGGAGAATATTAGGGCTCCCCTGAAAAGTCAGGGTTTGGGCCCCCAAGTCAGATTTTACATAGGATTGCAACTTGGTGTCAGTCACGCTTTGGGTCTCTTAGAACCTTGCCCTCCCCTGTAATGCGGGAGTTGCAGGGCTGTACGTTATGCCACTAATAAATTCGAGTTTTCTATAAGCTACAATACTTCCTTCGTCAAATTCAGAAACGTGCTCATTGATTTCCATGTTCTCCAAGAAGTCACATTGAAGCTTCCCATGCATACCTGCGCACAAAGAATAGTAGGAAAATACCAATATTTCCAAGAAACCTTTTGTTCTCACTTTATATAGCACTTGTAAGTGAAACTACTAATACACATGATTTGCATGAGCACTCCAATGATAACCATTCGTATGAAACGAATTTTACACCTTCTGCATGTCTCTTTCGTCATCTTGCTTTTTTTTGCAAGTATTTCAAGTAATGATTAAATTAAAGTTTGAAAAGATATTTTCATATTTTTAATTATTTGATCTTAATTTTACTGGAAAGGAATAAACAACAACAAAAAAAAATTCTGCTAAAGTTAAGGAATCTGCAGCCATAACCCTTTAGTTTTCCTTGTGTGCAGCTTTCTTTCTAAGTGTAATTCAAATTTTGCGATCGTGCAGCTGAATAATGCACCGTTAATTTTCACTCACTCACTCAAATTTTGTGAAGAAATCCTTTTGGTGACATGAATGCATTTTATTCACTTTTTAATTGGTCAAGTGATTATAAGCTACAAATAGTTTACTAAACATTATAATTATTTAAACGAGGCAAAAGCTTTCGTTTGAATAAACAACATTGTAAGATTGCACGAGGTAAACAAAAGAAATTCAAAACAAAAATAAGTTTTAAATTAGGGTTAAAAAATAATAATTTGACAAGAAAAAGTGTAACAGGCTCTATTCGGGGTTCTTCAACTAATCCTCTTGGGGGAGCTGTGATTTTAGTTTAAAACCCGCTTTCGGTAGAGATAACTTGATTTTGTGCAAAGGTAAATGCTATTTAAAACCTGACGTTGGGGTGTGTGAGGTTAATCGTTAAATCTAGGAATAATAGAAAGCGAATTGCGACTGGGAATTCGCGCGACCAGAAATTTACATTCATCTTAGAATCCACCTGAAGTTGTGGAAGGAAATATCTTTGGTGCTGTACCGAACTATCATAGTTCAAGGACTATTATAAGGAGCTCCGACTTCAGTTAAGGTATCCAACTACTCTAAAATTGTGAATTTTGCCAAAAATTGACATTTTATATGATTTTATTTTACAGACCATTTTATTAGCTTTATAAAAATGCTAAGTTTATTAATTTCCGTTCTCTAGAACAAAAACTACAAGTGTTTTAGTAAAAGCAGATGCCATTACTTTAAGCAAAATATATATATGTCATACTTTAAAACGCGGTTTTACTCGAAGTGTGTTTTTTTGAAAATGCTCAAACGGGGACAGCGATTGCTCAAAAAGTTTTGAAAATAATTAACTGAAATTTTTTGTGTTTGTTCTGTATAATAGTAGAAGTATTTTAGCACCTTCAGATTTATCTGTTTTATTACAAAATTTACAGTCCCTTATGTGAATGTAATCATTGTTATTTTAAGCAATTTCATATAATAACTAAAATAAAGTGCTCTATTTTTTTGTAAAAATTAAAATATCTCTTATTCTGAAGGTCATTTAAAAAATGAGTAACATAGCAATGATAATTTCTTTTTCTTAAAATATATTAAATAAATCTAAAAACCACAAAAAAATCCCCATATCTCCATTTTTTTAAAGAAAAAGTTGTCGCAAGTATTCGGATACCTTAAGTCATTTTGAACGATCTTATACGTTAGGTTAAGGATTAAGATTTAAGATTGTTCCCAAGGTTAGACAATAAAGTTGTATATCATTCATTAAGTGTAGATATAAAAATAAACGTATCTATATTTTTAACATCATCATGTTTGCATCTTCCCTGAACACTCTTAAACTTGCGACCTCCGTGTCGGGACAAGAGTAAAGTATGGCTGTCACGGAATAATTCTCAAAGCTGGATATTATTATAAGTTTAAATCGTCACCCTTCAAGCTAAAATTGCGCTGAGCTTCAACCGTGGGTAGTCGTGTAATGGTGTTTCTAGATAGTAATACGTTTAAAAGAATGTGACCGCAAGAGCCTAGGGGTCTTGGCACTTATTCGTGACGGGATTGTTAAGAGTTAGAGCCAGGAGCGTAGCTACTGCCGTATAAGCCGTATCTATAATATGGAACCCCCAAGCTATAGTGGCCCCAACGTGCAACTACAGTTCCATTAACAAGGCTCTCATATCTAAAAAAGAGACCCCGAAGGAATTTTGATACATGGCCCACTCAGAACTAGCTAAGAAAGTGGTTAGAGCTCTAGTGCCATTGAAGACCCGCTGTGTAGAGGGGCCGATGCACGTTAAATTTGTCGTGGCACTTCAAAGTCCTTCAGTTGACGAGGTGTGGTAGTTTCAAGAAGGAGCTACCAGCTCAGATGTTACTCTCGTCACTTGACCATGGTTCCAAATTACGAGATCCGTCTCCAAAAACCTCTTGTTACTTTGTAGCGTGACTTTAATGAACACCCACTCGCTCACTGTTAGGTGGCATATGACGCCAAGAATGAGAAAGCTGACAAATTTTCTGTTTATTTTTTATTTTAAAATTCGCTCGGTACGTGATTTCATGAGTACGAAGTCACATCACATAAAACAAAGTACAAAAAGATTGTATGTACCATATTCGAACAGCATTAACATACTTTAGTGGAAGATAAACACGAAGGAGCCTTAGCGTTTTCGTGCTTCCAGGAGATATCTAAATCAATTGGAATAGCGCTGAAAGTTACTGGTGATTGCCTAACCATATCAAATTTATGCCACGCACAATATTGAGCCGCGCTCGTTATGATCAGTGAAAAGGGATTTATTAAAATACTAGGCATTCCTTTTTAATAATAAAACAGGAGAATTTCCGCGGAATAAAAATCGAATTGGATGGCGGGGACGTCGTAATTCGAGCTCATAAAAATACCTCTGGATTCATTTCTAGATTAATGCTGAGTGGAAAACAGGAGATGGAACAAAAGGAAACCTTTATTCATGTTTTTATTATTGTAATAAATTAGTCTACTTAACAGAGATATTTTTTATAAAAAAAATTGTTTAGCACATACACAACATAAAAGCTATAACTATTACAAAGAAATATAGTTAGTGTTAATTAAAAGGATTTCGCTTAATGTCAAAGAGCCTGATTCTAGCTCCTACTACTATTATTTCTGGTAGTTTCTTCCGATGGTCGTGTGCTACTGCAAAAGATATATATCCTTTTTAGCGCGTTTTCACGTAGTGGAACAAAAGCGCTAATTAGGACGCAAATTTCGTCTTCGTTTCATATTTT